>JAXCGZ010016991.1:192500-230000 GCA_037179515.1 Halocaridina rubra
TGCAGTAAATTACATTACTAATTACCTACCTGTCCACTCTTATCGGGCTATAGGCACCACATGAATCATAGAGGTCAGTAAAAGGTCACAAAAGTTCGATCGGTTAGCTTAGCTCAATGACATGACCACTCAACCATACATTGACTGCTTTTGACGTGTACACAAACAGAGGCACCGTAAACATAGGAGAGCTTCTTCTTTTCTTTCTTGGGTCAGAATCCGAAACTTCGAAACCAAAACGAATCATTTTCGACACCATGAAAAATAAATTAATAATAATAATAATAATAATAATAATAATAATAATAATAATAATAATAATAATAATAATAATAATAATAATAATAATAATAATAATAATAATAATTCAGGTGAAAGTTGGACTCCATCAGGGATCAGCTCTTAGCCCCTATCTATTTAACCTTCTCATGGATGTGATGGTGGAGGAAGTGACAAAGGAGGCACCATGGAGCATGCTCTTTGTAGACGATATTGTTTTGGTCTCCGAGAGCCGTGAAGAATTGCAAGAGAGGTTGGAGCTATGGAGGGGTTTGCTGGAAGATTACGGACTGAAGGTGAGCAGACAGAAAACGGAGTACCTGGAGTGCAATGTGACACAAGGAGGTGACCTGTTCATGCAAGACCACAAGCTCCCAAAGGCGGACGCCTTCAAATACCTCGGCTCCTACGTAACGAAGGATGGAGACCTAGAGAGAGAGATTGATCATAGGATCCAGGTAGCGTGGAACAGCTGGAAGAGAACATCAGGGGTGCTATGTGACAAGAAAATCAGTGCTAGAGTGAAAGGAAAAGTGTACAAGTCAGTTGTGAGACCAGCGTTGCTGTACGGTGCGGAGACGTGGCCGGTGAAAAAGGTTCAAGAAAGGAAGATAGATGTCGCAGAAATGAGAATGCTGAGGTGGATGTGTGGGGTGACGAGGGAGGACAGGATACGAAATGACCAGATCAGAGGTACAGTGAAGGTGGTGGAGGCGTCGGCGAAAGCGCAGGAGAGGAGATTACAGTGGTTCGGTCATGTGAAGAGGAGAGAAGAAGACTACGTGGGTGTGAGAGTGATGGAGATGGACGTGGAGGGCAGACGTAGACGAGGAAGACCTAAACTATGGTGGAAGGACCGACTGAAGGAGGATCTCAGAGAGAGACAGCTGGAGGAGGAGCAAGTGATGGACCGGAACCAGTGGAGACGACTAGTGAAGAGATGCGACCCCATATGAAAATGGGAACGCAAATAGAGGAAGAAGACGAATAATAATAATAATAATAATAATAATAATAATAATAATAATAACATTATTATTATTATTATTATTATTATTATTATTATTAACAAACATCAAAGAATAGCCCCAACGTATCTCCTGCGTGTCGTAAGAGGCGATTAAAGTGGACGGGACGAGACATCAAAGAAGAAGGAGAGTAGAGGGGAGAGTAACTTCTCCCCAAACTCTAGTTTTGGGGTGATTACCTAATTGTTTGTTTGTGTCTAAATGTGCGTGGTTGTAGTACGATAGAGAGCAAAATATGTGAGATTGGATATAAGTTTGGTAGGAGGAGGATGGATGTATTGGCATTGTGTGAGACGAAAATGAAAGGAAAAGGAGAAGTGGCATTTGGTGAGGTGACAGGTAAGGAGCCTGGGGTTGAAAGGGGGAGAGCGGGAGAAGGTGTGGCATTATTGCTGAGTGAATGGATGGTAAATAAGGTAGTGGAATGGAAAGAAGTGTCATCTATGCTGATGTGGGTGAGGGCTAGGATAAGTAGGGAATTTTGGGCTTTTGTTAGTATGTGTATGGGCCAGAATGTGAGAGAAGTAGTCGTGTTGGGTGACTTGAATGCCAGAGTGGGTGATGGAGAGGTAGAAGGTGTTGTAGGAAAGTATGGGGTACCAGGTGGGAATGAGAGTGGCGAGAGATATGTGTGTGGAGCAAGAGTTGGTGATAGGTAATAGTTTTTTCAAGAAGAAGTTAATAAATAAGTATACATGGATTAGAGTGGCAAATGGAAGAAATAGCATTGATGGATTATGTGATGGTAGCAAAGAGAATGATTGGTAGAGTGAAAGACGTACATGCATTTAGGGGTATGGCTGCTGGGATGTCTTATCATTTTTTGGTTGAAGCAAGAGTGGTAGTAGCAAAAGAGTGGGGAAATAGAGTAGGGGATGTAGAAGGGAAGTGGTGAAGGTGGAAGAGTTGAAAAAGCCAGAGAAGAGACAGGAATATCAGGGCAGGTTGAAAGTGGCATATGACAGGGTGAAAGAAAGAGAAGCTGAGGAAATAGAAGAGTAATGGGGGTTGATGAAAGATTTTGTGGGACATGCAAGTGATGTGTGTGGAAAGAGGTTTGTTGGAGGTGGCATGAGGAGGGGCAGCAAGTGGTGGAATGAAGGTGTGAAAATGAAGGTGGAAGAGAGCTTTTGAGGAATGGCTGCAGTGTAGCAGTAGGAAGGTAGAGGAAGAAAAGAGGTTGGCAAATGGTAGGTGGGGACAAAATTTTAGTAGGTCATATGAGGAGATTAAAAAGAAGTTTTGAAAAGTGAAGAGAGTAAGGAAGGGTGGATCGAGGATGGAAGAGACAGTGAAAGATGTGAATGGACAGATGTTAAGAGGGAACGATGCAAGGAAATGATGGGCAGAATATTTTGAGTGTTTGCTGAATGTTGAGGAAGATAGAGAGGCAGCTATAGTGGCAGAGGGGGTGTTCAGTGACAGTAATGGGAAATGAAAACGATAGAGAGATTACAAGAGAGAAGGTGAAGAGGGCATTGGATGAAACAAAAGCAGGTAAAGCACCTGGAATGGATGGTGTGAGAGTTGAGATGTTGAAAGAAGGGGGTGTGACTGCATTGGAATGGTTAGCGAAAGTGTTTAATATATGCTTTATGTTGTCAATGGTGCCAGTGGAATGGGTGATTGCTTGTATAGTGCCCCTATACAAAGGTAAGGGAGATGTGTATGAATGCAGTAATTTTAGAGGTATAAAATTGTTGAGTGTGGTAGGAAAAGTGTATGGTAGGATACTGATTAATAGGATTAGGGATAAGACAGAAAATGTGATCGCGGAAGTGCAGAGTGGTTTTAGGAGAGGTTGAGGTTGTATAGATCAGATTTTTATAGTTAGGCAGTTATGTGAGAAATATTTAGCAAAGGGTAAGGATGTGTATTTTGCCTTTTTTGGATCTGGAGAAAGAGTATGATAGAGTTGATAGAGAGGCAATGTGGAATGTTTTGAGGTTATATGGAATTGATGGTAGACTGTTGCAAGCAGTGAAGAGTTTGTATGAGGGCAGTAGATGAGTTAGAGAAGGGAATGAAGTGAGAGAGTGGTTCCCAGTGAGTGTGGGACTGAGACATGGATGTGTGATGTCACCATGGCTGTTCAATTTGTATATTGATGGAGTCGTAAGAGAGGTGAATGAGCGAGTGCGTGGTCGAGGTTTGAGAATGGTAGATGGGGATGATAACGAGTGGGAGCTGAATCAGTTGCTGTTTGCAGATGATACTGTGGTGGTGGCAGATTCAAAGAAGAAGCTGTGTCAGTTAGTGTCAGAATTTGGAATGGTGTGTGAGAGAAGGAAGTTGAGAGTGAATGTGGGAAAGAGTAAGGTTGTGAGGTGTACAAGAAATGAGGGTGGTGCTGGATTGAATGTTATGTTGAATGGAGAGACACTTATGGAAGTTGATCAGTTTAAGTATTTAAGTTCGGTTATGGCTGCAAATGGTGGAGTGGAAGCAGATGTGTGTCACAGAGTGAATGAAGGCTGTACAGTGTTGGGTGTATTGAAAGGAGTGATGACAATAGAGGGTTGGAAATGAATGTTAAGAAATTTTTGTATGAGAAAGTGGTTGTGCCATCTGTGATGTATGGATCTGAGTTATAGGGTATGAAAGTAAGTGAGAGACGGAAACTAAATGTGTTTGAGATGAAATGCCTGAGGAGTATGATTGGTGTATCTCACTTGGATAGGGTTAGGAATGAAGTGGTGAGAGCAAGAACGGGTGTGAGGAGAGAATTTGCAGCCAGAGTAGATATGAATATACTGAGATGGTTTGGTGATGAATGGGAGAGTTGATGGGAGAAATACTAGAGGGAGGCCTAGGTTTGGGTGGATGGATGGAGTAAGGAGAGCCCTGAATGATAGGAGGATGGATGTGAGGGAAGCAAGTGAGCGTGCTAGAAATAGGAATGATTGGCGAGTGATTGTGATGCAGCTCTGATGGGCATCTGCTGTTACCACGGGGCTGCATCTTACAGAGGTAGCTCCGTGATAGGGGCAGTAGGGGAGTTGACATTTATGAAGTGATGCAGTTTGTGTAAGAGCCGGGAGGATGGGCTGAGGCACTCCAGCAGTGCCATCTGAACGGTAGCTAGCTCCCTCGTCATTTCCCATAGAGTAAAGTAATCCCCTTATTGTTTCTTGTTTATGTCGTCTACCCCCCAAATTGGAGGAGACAGCCAAGGTAAATGATTAAAAAAATAAATAAAAAAAAATAAAATAAAAATAAAATAATAATAATAATAATAATAATAATAATAATAATAATAATAATAATAATATTTATTATTATTATTATTATTATTATTATTATTATTATTATTATTAATATTATTATAAAATAAACACATATAGAGCTAAGTCATCATTACTTTTTTATAAACTCTATATATAAAATGATATATTCAAAGCATTATAGTCCAATTTGCTAGTTATCAAGGAATAAATAAATAATAAGAGACATTAAATCTATTCATGATTATTCTATGGGAAATTATCACTTTAATTTTGGTTTCAGTGGATAATTGTGGTTTACGAAGCTCTTCCTGTAAATGGTATTTTTAGAGCAGCTATCAAAGTCTTTTAAAAATAAGAATTTTCACATTATCTCTTAATTCCTAATATATTATTATAAATACATATATTAAATTATATTCGTATTAAAAAATCATTATTCAGCAAAGCGTGAAAAGAATGATCGAAAAACTATTCTATGAGAAATAAGGAGAGCTTATTTGTATGTGTTCCTGTATCTAAGTAAATTTCCTCTTTTAAGAAATTTTGTCAAGTCATGGATTTTTCTTAATATTGGAAAACGCAGACCGAGGAGGATTTTCAGTAATGAATATCCACCGTGAGTATGTCATCTATAAATGAACACAAATATATGATACTAGATAATAGATATGAAAGCAATAATATAGATGATAGATTTAAGTACTGCAAATTCCATGCTAACAATTCCCAACCAAGGGATTACTAATCTTTACCTAATCCTACTCCCTGTTTAGTCTATCTGACTCAGTAAATATATGCAGGTCAAGCAGTAAATTTCATACATCAATATAATGCCTAAGTTGTGCAAGACAGCTTTTAAGGAAATATTAGTAAATATTCAGCTTTATCAAGGAAAACATTTTTCTTGCAATTGGCAGTCCATTATTGGAATTTGTTTTTATGGGGAGGTCAGCTGTCCGCTGCTCGCCAAATTTACTCGTTAAAAATGTCATTTATGCTGTTAATATATAATTTATAGACTGTGATATATTTACGTTGTGGATTTCTCAATATTTGTGGTTTCTAGAATAAAATAGCTTCTTTATTGGTAAGTAAAAACCTCTTATAATGTGATTATTAGTTGGGATATGTCAATGAATTACCCTTATTTAGATTGTAATTAACAGTGGCCGCCGTGGCCATGTGGTAACTTTCGCTACTTTTATCCGTCAGATCGTCGGTTTGAGACCCGCCACGGTCTGAGGTTAGGAAGGGCATTCACTCTGAGAATCGGTCACTGACAAATCCAAATCCCTTTAAAAGAAGGCACCCTCCTAGCCCTTAGTAGAAGGGGGAGTCCATGACGTAAAATTTGGATCACTGTAATACCATAGAAAGACCACATATCCATCAAATTTGGGGTAAACACTGGGTAACGATGATCAGACTTTTCGTCACAGACTCCCTTTTCTACTATAGGCAAAGACTTGGTCCTATCCTCTTCTCCATTTACGTAAATAATCTATCTTCTTTCATTTCTGACTGTCTAGTCGTACAATATGCAGATGACACTCAACTACTCCTTAGTGGTGATATTAATAATCTCCCAGAGCTAACCTTAAGAGCAGAAAACACTCTGTCAAAAATTAATACCTATTTTCAAGAAATTGGGCTGTTAATTAACGAAAGTAATACATAATGCATGTTTATTGGTTCAAGGTTCCATATAGCACAAATTCCAGAAAAAACAACAATTAATTTTTGCGACAATATTATTACTCCTAGCAAAACAGTCAAAAACCTAGGAATTCACTTTGATAACTACATGTTGTTTGATTCCCACATAGATAACATATGCAAAAAGGTTACAGGAACATTAATGTACGTATCACGTATAAAAGACAATTTTGAGACTACCACTCGAATAACTGTTGTTGAATCTCTAGCCCTAAGTCACATTAATTATTGTACAACTGTTTGGGAAGCTACCACTAAGACTCAGATAAACAGAATACAGAAGCTTATTAATTTTGCAGCTCGAGTTGCCCTGGGAGGAATAAAAAAAATATGACCACATCACGCCAGCTCTCAATAAACTTAGGTGGCTGCAGGCAGAAAACAAGGTCACTTATGCTATTTATGTTTTTGTATACAATATTTTGGACCATCATTATCCTAGCTGGCTATTTGATTTTAAAACAGTCAGGGACATAAGGGGAACCAACACAAGACAGAGCAGTGAGCTCTTTATTCAGAGAGCAAACACAGAAGCAGGTTTAAAGATGATCACTATTAAAGGGCCAACACTCTGTAACAATATTCCAGAGCATCTTAAAAATGCATTCTCCTTCACAGCTTTCAAAGGCAAACTATATAGTTTTCTTTTGGACAAATAGTTGCTGCTCACATATGAACTAGACTTAATGATTTAATGCAATTTCCCTTAACACTAACCTCTCTATATGTAAACTGATGTCGACTTCTCTGTTCTCTAAGATAAGAACTAATTATTCTCATTGAAAGAAAAACAAATATGGTAATGATGCCGATAATAACGATACTGTATCTAATGTTATGATTACTATATTATTAACATTATTGTCAACATTTTTATTACATCATTATTATATTCTATGAAAGCTACATTTAATTTAACTGTATGTATTACCCTCTTACTTATTAGTTCACTTACATGTCTACTTATAAGTTACTTTTATATTTAGAAGAATAACCATTGTACAAAAATGGAAATAAATGTTTGTTTTTTGTTTGTTATTTCGAAAGACTTGGCAGGTGCGACCGTTGCCCTGAGTGAATGCCCTTTATAACGTAAAAATTGGACAATAGGTGATATTGGAACTTAACTTATTTCTATATACAGACGCTCCCCTACTTACGAACGAGATAGGTTCCAGAAGTCCGTTAGTAAGTAGAATTGTTCATTCTAGAATCCATAATTGCAAATAAAATAAGGGCACATCTAGAATTACACAGACTGATAAAACTTTCACAACACGGGTTTCTTAAGGGTTTTTCGTGCCTCACAAACTTACTGTCTTTTTATTCAGAAGTTTACGAGGCAGTAGATTGTGCAAAGAATATGATACAACATATCTAGATTTTAGCAAAGCTTTTGATAGAGTTCCTCACAAAAGATTAGTTAAAAAGCTGGAAGTTCATGGTATAGGAGGAGCTGTGCTCAGATGGATCAAACAATGGTTAAAAGACAGAAAACAGAGGGTTTGCATAAATGGAGAGAAATCAGAGTGGGGCTCGGTTACTAGCGGGGTACCACAAGGCTCGGTACTGGGTCCCCTATTATTCATCGTATATCTAAATGATCTGGATTCGGATATCAGTAATAACCTAAGTAAATTCGCAGACGACACTAAAATAGGTAGAACTATAAATGGAAAAGAAGACATTCATGCTTTACAGGAAGATCTAAATAGATTATCTGAATGGTCGGACAAATGGCAAATGGAATTTAATGTTGAAAAATGTAAAGTAGTTAAAATGGGTACTATAAAAGACAATACTAGTTATAAGCTAAATAACCATGAAATCATGAGTTCTCAGTGTGAAAGGGATTTGGGAGTTCTTGTGAGTAGTAGTCTTAAGCCAAGAGAGCAATGCACAGCAGTCAGAAATAAAGCAAACAGAATTTTAGGATTTATCTCAAGAAGCGTTAGCAATAGGACGGAAAAAGTTATTTTGCAGCTCTATCTTGCATTAGTTAGGCCCCATTTAGATTATGCTGTGCAATTCTGGTCACCCTATTATAGAATGGAAATTGAATCCTTGGAGAGAGTGCAGCGAAGAATGACCAAGATGATACACAATATCAGAAATCTACCATATGAGGACAGATTAAAAAAACTTAATCTACATTCTCTAGAGAGGCGAAGAGTTAGGGGGGATATGATTGAAGTGTATAAATGGTTTAAAGGGATTAACAAGGGAGATATTAATAAAGTTTTAAAAATTCATGATCAAACCAGAACTCGTAATAATGGATTTAAGCTTGATAAATTTAGGTTCAGAAGGGAAATTGGTAAAAATTGGTTTGGTAATAGAGTAGCTGATGCATGGAACAAGCTTCCTAGTATGATAGTAAATGCCAATACCTTAGACACCTTCAAATGTAGATTAGATAGACATATGACAGAGGTAGGGTGGGTATGAATAGGTTAGTGCTTATTAGAAAAATCATAAAAAGAAAAATAGAATAAATAAGTAGAGTAGAATAGAATAGGTTAGACATGCTGAAAATACAATTCAAAAATGGAGCTGCCTCGTGTGTGCCAGTAGGCATGTTGCAGTGTCCTCTATTCTTATGTTCTTATGTTCTTATAAGTTGTGTGTAGGTAAATAAAAGTATTGTACAGTATATACATATGCATTACTGTATAGAACTGAGGCCAAAGGCACTTAACTACTACATAAAGCATAAAGTATTAATGAATTTTAATACAGCAATAATAATGTAATAATAGAGTACCGTACAGTAATGTATGAGTAAATAATGGATTGTTTTTTTTATGTTCATATCTGCGAATGTTCTGAACTCAGTTGTTTGTAAGTAGGGAAACGTTTGTACTTTGACACAAGCATATCATTTGGTTATATCAAGAGCAAAAGAGAATGTCACTGGAGTGGCAATTGATGAGGGAAGAGTACCTTATTTTTCTGAAGTCTCTGTGAGTTTGGGTATCACCCGTCATAGCTTGCGATTTGGAATGACCCAGAGCAAAGATGACAAGCAAACTTGGCATCGATCTGAAAAATAAAATTGGAGAGAAACCATGATGAGATGTTGTGCCAAAAATTGGAAAATTCAACTTAAACTCTGTGAAAATTTTAAACAAAAATTCAGGTCTGTCATTGTGGTCCTTGATCTTTATGAAGGCAATACTGTATCTTTAATGAGATTTGTGTGAACTGACTCAGCATGTATGTCCTGAAACATGGAGATAATATGTATCCTATTTGAGAGGTACTGAGTTCAGGGCTTTTCTTATGCTATGTATGGTGAAAATTTTAATGGCATATTCATTGCAAGACTGCGGCTACCATGGCTGAAAGGTAACGCTTGCAACTTTGATTCATGAGGCCGAGGGTTCACGGCTCACTGCAGTCTGAAGTTAGAAAAGGCATTCACCCAGAGTAATGACCACACTTGCCAAAACCAAAGTCCTTCACAAGCTGGGACCATTTTAGCCGTTAGTAGAAAAAGTAGTTCGAGATGTAAACCGATGACGTCTATTGTAAGACTAATAATAATAAAAAAACAATATTACGTGTATACAAAACGTAAAGTTAAATTCAGGGTAGTAGAGATGAATGGAAAGACTGAAAAAAAATAAACCGTTGTAAAATGTTAGTAGTTTTTGTAGTTACTTGAGCCTGATAATAGATCTTTAGGCAGCAACATTGAATTTTGAGAGAGGGTAAATTTTTAACAACCCCTCAGTATCGAGTTGAATACTTGTTTGGCACCACCATTTTGGCATTAAACTGTTTTAGCGTTGCCCTTTCGGCACAGACCTAAGCTTACCTAACCATCCTAGCCAAAGCAGCTTATTTCCAAAAGAGCAACACCAAAGCAGGGAGTGCCGAAAGAGAGGCTCCAGGTAGTCCCATTTCCCCAATATCATACTGCTTTTTTTTTTAATGATTGTGACATTAGGATGGGCAAAAAAAAAATTACCCTAATCAGGCCTGGGCATGAATAAAACAAAAAGAAACAGATGTTGTGACTTTTCAGATGTGAATGGATAATAAGACCTGTAACGAATATCCAAGAATATTCGGTGTTGATGAAGGCATAGAAAAAGATTTGTACCTGAAGAGAGACTTAACATCGAATTGTTCTAGACAGTATTATATAAGTTCACAAGACCCTTCAGCTGTAGTACTGATTGATTGATATCTGCCATGTACTCATCATCTGCTGCTGCTGACAGAGTATCCCATATGTTCAACATGGGAGAGACGCTTGCATTTAATTGCTCTGCTATGAAATGCAGACGTTTTGTCGGTTGTAGTGGTACTTTTGGGTAAGGCATCATGACTTTGTAGCTTGCAACCTGAGTTCGAGTCCCCAGATTTCTTAAAATTATTTTACTTCATACAACTGCAGAGGTGTTATACTGTACTTTAATTTTTGGAGTCACCTGGAGATCATCTCTGTACTTGTAGTTTTAAGGTCAAAGGTCATGACTAAAGTTGTGTTGCAGAACTAATGGAAAATTACCTCAGTGTGATACTATGCAGTTACTAATTATGTTCTAAACCGAAGAGCAAAACACTTGGGTAAATTTACATGCAGTTTGCAAACAATAGAGAGCAGCTAGTTTATGTCTGCAAACATGGAGCTGTTTTAATGTAAAAGATTGGCAGTAAGGACTCTGCATGTAATGTTTATCATTTATTATTATTATTATTATTATAATAATTATTATGTAAATTGTTGTTAGTAGGCTCAAAATGGTCATAGCTTTACTTAGAGTCATTAGACTCAAGTTTACATTCTCCTATGCCATCTCGAATGTTGTTGAGCTATTTCGAGTCATTATTGCTATTGTTGTTGCCAAATGCAAGTCCAGGCAAGAATATGTAGAAATTATAATATTCATTATTTCTGTAAGCTTTTAATAGTTTGTGTTATTTTACTCAAAACTTATGGTATAGGGCTTTACTGCTACTGATTGCATAGATTTTGCCTGTAAAAGCCAATAAAGTTTAATGAGAACTAAAAAATCTGTTTAGACTACAATGTAATTTATTGTTGCAGGGCCCCCCTCTGCCTGTTGGTCAGGAAGATTATCTGAGAAGAGTTTGAAGCCAACACCTGCAAGCACTTGCTTTGTCAAGTTTAACTGAAGAAAATTGATCTTTCTAGGAATATTCCTCTCCTTATATCTGTATTAGTAATAATAGGAATAATCAATATTTTTCTAAATCTTTAAGAATATGAATAAAAAATTTTAAGTATTGGCATAGTTATGTAATGAAGAAGACTTGATTAAAAAATATATATATATAGGTTTTACGAGTTCAGTATCATGGAAACAAAATATTTCAGTATATGTGAAAAATGGCCTTTAATGATACTTTATTGGTAATGTAGATTTTATCTCCATTAGCCTAAATTATTCGATCAGTAGCAGTATAGGATCTTATCATAAAAGTTTGACTACTATACATACTACATGTGTACATATTAAATGAGTCGTATCTTTATATTTGAAGATGGAGGATAAACTCTCTGAAGGTAACGTTCCCAATGAGAATGTTACTGAATCGAGGTCGATACCTGTGGAGTATTTAAGTGTTGTATTAGAAGAACCGTATCATGAAAATAAAGTGACTAGAGATAGGACCAATAAGTACGAGTGTTTTATGTGCAATAAAATTTTTCCTTGGAAAACGAGGTACGAGGAACATATGCGAGTGCATACCGGAGAGCAGCCTTACGCTTGCTCACTATGTGAGTCAAGATTCACTCGCAAAGGAAGTCTTAAGATTCACATGAGAATCCACAGTGGCGAGAGACCATTTGAATGCTTACAGTGTGGAAAGACATACAGAAAAGAATATGACCTCAAAGTTCACGAAGCTGTTCACAGAGGCGAGAAACCATATGCGTGTAGCATATGTGATAAAAGTTTTTCCTATCCAAGTGGTCTGAAAGTTCATTTGAGATCTCATTCTGGAGAAAAACCTTACCAGTGTAACCTGTGTGATAGAAGATTTGCAGATCAATCAGTTTTGATTAAACATGCGTTGGTCCATTCAGACACAGTAGGGTATCGGTGTTTGGTGTGTAATAAAATGCTGAAACATAGAAATAGCTATGACGTTCATATGATGAAACATGCAGAAATCAGACCCTTTGAATGTGATTTATGTAAGAAAACGTTTAAAACGACTGGATTTCTGAAAAGGCACAGTAAACTACATGTAGACGATAAACATAATTGCAGCATTTGTAATAGAGGATTTCAGTTTCCTTGTAAACTTGCTATCCACATGAGGAGCCACACCGGAGAAAGACCATTCAAATGCAATATTTGTCGTAAGAGCTTTGCCGAAAAGCAGACCCTGAAAAGTCACTCAAATACTCATCGACACAGCAGTTCCAAAGAAACAGATCCATTTGAATGTGACCTCTGCCATAAACTTTTCGCTCAGCTGTTAAGTCTTGAATTTCACAAAAATAGCGGCAGTTGTGAAAAGAAAAAAATACCAAATTTGACCGAGGGTAAAACTGAAAATGTTGTTTTATTTGTGCCTGATGTCATTGCTCATTCCTCTAGCTCAAACGTTATTGTCAAAGAAGAACCGAAGGAAATAGAAAACATTGTTGATGTAAAGCGAGACATAAAAACGTCTGAACTACCTGTTGAAAAGGAAATAGGGACAGATTGAACTTGCAACGGAAAAGCTTTTTTATTTATTGTTCTCTTATTTGTAAATTATGTAATTTTTTTTATTATTAATATTAGCAATATGAGCTAAATGTATTATAATGTAAAATTAACTGTTCAAGATCATGATACTTATAGCATGGAAAGTGATAACTGAGAGAAATGCCTTCTCCCAACCTCAGCATAAACCAGTATTTAGTGATGATTCATTTATGTACACTGACAGTTAAATTTTTTTTTTTTTCTTGATGTTCTCCCTTGGGGTGAGCGGACCTTCCCTTGTGGCCCGCAGGTGGGGAACAGTTACATTGATTGTCAACATTCAGTGATTTCAATAAAATTATAAAGTATTAGCTTTCATTTTATTTTTTTGCATGCACCATGTACTTTTGAATAACGATCTGATTGTCTTTCATATATGTAAAGTGAGATATTCTCTCCATGGCATAAACATAAGTATGAAAGATCTCTTGCTTGTCGTTTATCAGTTAAAGCGTGCACATCATGAAGAGCATATATTGTTAATAATTTCCATTTAACATTCATAAAATATAACTGATTAATACTCAGTAAGAGGCACCTTGAGCATTGAATAAAATATTATGGTTACCTAATCATAATGACTATATTGTACATTGACACTTCAGTAACGCTGTGGCTTGGTCAGTAACGTGCACAACTTTGATTAGTCAGGTTGTTGGTTCATGACCCACCATGATCTCAGGGTAGCAGTCACACTTGCCAAAGCCAAAGTCTTCGAAAGAAGGCAGCATCCTAGCCCTATAGAAAAGGGAATCCATGACATAAAACTGGATCATCGATATTCAGTAACACTGTATTATTTTTATTTTGTTCACGATAATCGCAAAAGGAAGAAGAGGAGTGAAAATAGCAGAACGAGAATAGCAGATTATTTATTGTGTGGGAGACATAATTACTGATAAATATGTTTGGAATAATGAGAAACAGAAAATAAGTCTTTCTGTAATGTGAGTGCGAGTGCGTGTGTGTGTGAAATTGTATTTAATTCGTGTACAGTACACTGTTTTTGCGTGTTTTTTATACCAAAGACTTACAAGAGGCATGTTTGTAAATACTGGTGTTATGCTGTCATGTAGTCTATATTGATATGAAATAACCATGATAAAACGGGAAGCCAGAGGTCTAATTTTGGAATTTATATTGCTACTGGCTTGATCATGTTTACTGTGTATGGTGTACATAATCATGACCTTGAGTGTATGATATATTGAGAAGGGCTAATGAATAGTATCATCATTATCATGTTGTTGCTGTTGTTCCCTGAGGTGCCTGATTGAACAGCCCTGAGTCTCTAAGGAATGCCACTGTTGATCCCAGGCTTTCCCACAGAGCTCTCAGGGAGTGAATGTTGTGTTGTTGGTGTTTGTAGTTGCAAGCAGTGCAGCCATCCATAATGTGTTGGCATGAGGTAATATACCACAACTAACCCCAGCCCCTGACTGGGCATGAGAACCTGGAAAAGGCTTCAGTCACCAGGGCGATTACCACATCTCTCAACCCAACACAATCTCTAAACTCCATACAAACAGCGACACCGTTATCTATAACGAGAAATTATCCCCAGGTGACCAATTTTTAAAGACCCTTTCTTCCTCTAGCCAGAGACATTGACAACAGCCCAAGACCCAACTACCGACATATGTTAAACATGTTCAACATCTGTGACTACGAGTCCGTTTCCAGAAACTGGACCAAATTCACGTACAACACTTGCTACATGAAACACTACACAACTCCTTACCTCTTGCCAACACATTATGGAAGACTGCAATGCTTGCAACGATATACACCAACAACACAACATTCATTCCCTGAGAGCTCTGTGGGAAACCCTGGGATCAGCAGTGGCATACCTTAGAGACTCAGGGAGTGAATGTTTTGTTGTTGGTGTATGTGGTTGCAAGAATATCAGTCTTCCATAATGTGTTGTGTAGTGTTTCATGTTAGCAAGTGTTGTACGTGAAGTTGGTCCAGTTTCTGGAAACTGACTCAAAGTCACAGATGTGGAGCATGTGTGACATATGTCAGTAGTTGGGTCTTGAGCTGCTGGTAATGTCTCAGGCTAGAAGAAGAAAGAGTCTTTAAAAAATGACCGCCAGAGGGTCATTTCACATTAAAGAAAACTGTGTCATTGTTTGTATTGGGCTTAGGTATTGCTTATGTTGGGTTGAGAGATGTGGTAATTGCTCTGGTGACTGAAGCCTTTTCCTGGTTCTCATGCCCTGTGAGGGCCTGGGGTTAGTTGTGGCAGATTTCCACATGCCCACACATTATGGATGGCTGCACTGCTTGCAACCACATACACCAACAACACAGCATTCACATTTGAATTGAGTGCTGTCCTCTACTAATTGGCAGCTCCGGAGGATGAACCTAACACACTAGGCGTTGCCATTCCAGGCCTTTGATATTTCTAAGTGTGGTTGTACCACCCTGTTCACTGTTAAGTAATGGCAGTATGTTTTCCTCTCTTGTGTTCTTGACGTATTGTTAGAGGCAGAAGTTAGCAATATTCCTGTTGGTCTGAGAGAATGTATTGCATACTTATATATTGTGCTTATAACTTAATATGGAAAGGAAGTGGAGTACTGGCTGTCACTCCCTCCCTGAAATTCTTTTTTCTTGCCAGAAAGCCACTGACAAACGAGCTGAAAATGGACAGCACATTCTTGAGTGCTGCTAAACAAAAGGAGTTGAACAAGTGAGGGAGTGGTTTTATCAACTGAAGATAATTCAAAATTATTTTTAGTGTGAAAAATAATAATGCATCACTTTCCATCATGAAACCCAGCAAAGTTTCTTTAATGCTGCTTTACAATGCACTAAAATATCTATATAACTATCAGTTCATTATTTCAGGATGGTATGAAATATTCTGGTTGTGGATCACAACCAGCCCATAAACAATCCAATCTGGTCGGATCCAACCAGATCTGTCAAGGACAAATTGCACCGTGTATGGGCACCCTAAGGTTGAAACATATTGTTTGATATGTTGTGCCTTAGAAAACGTCAAATGATGGCTCTGTACAATACACATTTACACTCCATTTTTTTTTTTTTTCAGATATATGAGCTTGAGTTGGAGATTGTTTTATTGAAATGAATTTTGTCAGTCATGGACACTGCATCGGGTTCTACCAATATAGAAGATTGCTGACAACAAATTACTCAAGCATAATCTCTACATTCATGCATTATATAAGAGGGCTTCTTTAGCACGTCTGAAAAGTGAGGCTAATCTTAAGAGGTAAGTAATAGCTGTATTTGTCTTTGATTTTATGTATATACAGTATAGTAAAGGGTGACATTTTTTATTACATTTCTGTGACCCTAAGTTATATATCATGACACTGCAAATTGTGTTAGTATGGAATGCCTCATATTCCCTACTGCTCTGTCTCAGTGGCAGCAACTCCTTAAAGAATGAACAGGTGCAGATAGGATAGAAAACAAGCATAATAATTGTCAGCAGGAGCACAAACCCAAAAGAAGAAAAGTATGACAAATGTGCTGCAGTTTCATTGTTATGCAAATACAGTAATCCTTCAGACTTATATGATAATTATATTTATGAAACTCCATGGAAGTTCAAAATTGCTGATGCAGCCTTTTGCCCTTGAACTAATTACCTCATTATTATATGTAAGTATAAAACTAAATATAAATTTCTGTGGACTCGGACACTAACAAGTAGTACGATAAATACAATACTTTAGTATATCGAGAATAAAACCGGTGTTATTGCTTCTCAAGGAGCTAAGAGGAGTAATTGAGGTATGTGTGGATCGTGGTGAATGTGTGTTTCTTGGCTTATATACCCCCCTTACAAGGGGGCGTGGTACCATGTATATGTATGTTATTGCTCCCTGTTCAATGTTACTCGATCAGTACCATATTATTATCAACGTTTATTGGTCCCATCCTTGTCAAAGAAACCAGACTGAGATCTAAATCAATTTTCAAAATTATGCTAATGCTAGTCTATGCCCTTGACGATAATAGTAATAGAGAAACCGTTTGGTTAACTCAGGTTTGTGACACAGTAAATGACGAGAACCATGTACTTACCGAATTAGGGGGAGATATAGATGTTGATGAAAAAATTTGATAATATTTAGTGTATCAATGGCAGGCCAAAGAGGAGATTTTATAGGTGTGTTGAGGGAGGACACGAGGGTGTGTGGTGTGACAAAGGAGGACGTAGGGGATAGGGAGATAGAGAAAATTTATCAGCTGTTGCAACCTTTGATGGGAGAAACCGAAAGATTTGATGATATTATTATCATCGTTACATCCACCACGTATTGTGGGTGCGACTTGTCTTATATTTCTAGGCATTGGTTTCACAGTCCATTATAGATAACAGACTGAATTTCGTATGGTAGAATATTGTCAATGACTCCCTTTCTACTATGAGAGGACAGTGCCTTCTTTCAAAGGACTTTGGTTTTAGCAAGTGCTACCATTACCCTGAGTGAATGCTCTTTCTAACCTCAGACTGTGGTGGGCCGTAAATCCTCAAACTGAGAACTCAAAGTCGCGAGTGCTACCACTTTGCCACGGTGACCACAGATCATTTGGATCATTGGGGGTGAAATAAAGTACCACAAGAAATCTTCCATTAATATTTGGTCTTGAGAAGTTGAGTTTTGATGTAGAGAATAAAATAAGGTACTTTGATTAATTTGAAATATCAAAGTTATTAATCCATAGTCACAGTGGCAAAGTGGTAGGGCTCTTGACATTTGAGTCATTGGGTTGAGATTCGCTGCCTGCCATGGTCTGAGGTTAGAAAGGGCAATCACTCATGGTAAATATCACACCTACCAAAAGCAAAGTCCTACGCAATAAGGCACTGTCCTAGCCCTTAGTAGAAGAGGGAGTCCATGACGTAAAATCAATCCCTCATTATCCTTTCTAAATGGAAATTGTTACTTGGTCAGTGGATGGCAAGAATTAAATGCCTAGGAACTTGTCTCAAAGTAGTAAAAAATATTGCTCAAAAGTAGGTGATGTAAATCCGAAGATATTGTTAAATAATCATCTACACATTTTGCAAAGAATATCTTAAGAGCACTCATAATTTTGACACGGGACTATCCATGCATAAGGAAGAAGTACTTCTACATCCAAAAAGAGAGAGAACTATGGTCAGCACTTAAGGCCAGACCTCCAGTGGTTATATTTGTACTCTTCACATGATAAAGTTGGCACATACATGGCTAAACTAAGTGGCAGGCAGCATAAGTTATTACTTACTGTATGTAATTATAAGTAAGACCTAAAGTCACTGTTATATGAACTTTTCTTTTCTTGTTCCAGGAAATGGAGGATTACATTGGCGGTAAGAGACGCTCAGGAAAGCGTAATAGCAGTGACCAAGGGAAAGACTTGAAATCTAAAAAAAAGATTTTTAATTGCAAAGAGTGTAACAGAAACTTTAAGAGTAAAGGCAAATATACCGAGCACGTGAGGGTACACACCGGCGAGAGACCTTTTGAGTGCACCGTATGCGATAGTAAGTTTACACAGAAAGGCAGCCTTAACGCTCACATGCGCATTCACAGTGGAGTGAAACCGTACGAGTGCGTGGTGTGCGGAAAAACATTTACTAAGTTAAGCAATTTAAAAGTTCACGTTGTACTGCATTCTGGAGAAAAGCCTTTTGCCTGCCAGGTGTGTAGTAAAACATTCGCAACTAAGGACAATCTTAACAAACACTCAAAAACTCACAATGCTATCAGACCCTACGTGTGTAAACTCTGCCGAAAAAATTTTATTGAGCACTCTGAATATAATTTACATTTGCTGACCCACATGGATGAAACAAGTGACTACAAGTGTGATATATGTGGTAGAGTCTTCTCCACAAAGACCAAAGTCAAAATACACCGGAGAATTCATACCGGAGAAAAGCCTTACTTATGTGATTTCTGCGGGAAAGCGTTTTCAGATTCCACAACACACAGAGTACATCTCAGAATGCACAGGGGAGAGAAGCCACACGAATGTCCCATTTGCGGAAAAACATTCACATTAAGCAGCACCTTGAAAATTCACCTACGAACGCACACGGGAGAGAAGCCTTTTCAGTGTCACATATGTAGCAGAGAGTTTACCCAGAGTTTTAGCCTCCAGAGGCACATCCAAGTTCATAACAAAGAAACACCTGAAACTATATTTCAAGCTAGCTGCGATGATAATATTCTGAATTATGCAAATTTAGAGCCTCAGATCGAGATTCACGAAAATGAAAAAATTATATGTGAAAGCAAAGCTAAAGTTGAAGATATCAGTATGTCAACTTCCGAAGGAATATGTTCCACGAGTAATGAATCCTTGTCCAAAGAAGAAGTCGCTCTAAGCGCAATGACGGTCCAAGATAATGAGACTTTTAATTATTTTGATTTGTGCATCAAAGGTGAAATCTTGGATGCTCAATATGAAGCTGAAGAATCATGAGCTGTGTTACTACGTCAAGATAGATTTTGCCTATTTATATATCCTTCACACGTGATGCCTTCTCCTGAAAACTACAGCAAATTGCTCACAACAAAAAAGAAAAAAAAATAAGTGAGAACATTTGTTACTTTGTATTTTATGTCATCATACACATAATTTATGCAAACCTGGTTTTTTTTATTCTGACCAATTTATAATATATTTGAATTACAATACCAATATTATATAGCACAGACATTATTATTATTATATATTTTTTTTTTTACTGGCAAAGGTGTCTCTTCTTCTCATCAAGATATCCTCATGCAGCTCATCCTTCTCTCTAATTATGGTCATCCTCAGTTATTAGCATTTATTGATTATGATGTATTGATATCTCACCATTTTATCAATATGCATCATTTCCATTTCCAAACATACTCAATTGTCATTCTCTAACTCATTCTTAAGGTGAGCATACATTTTACTTATTGGCCTCGAGCCCTCCAGACAGATCTGGTTGGATCCGACCAGATTGGATCATCTCTGGGCTGATTGTGGTCCGCAATCAGCCCACAGATGATCCAGTCTGGTCGGATCCAACCAGATCTGTCCAGTGGTCTCGTGACCAAATTGCACCATAAATGGCCACTTTTAGACTTTTCCAGTTGTACTCTTCCCTAATTCTCATGTTTATTTCGCTCAATCCGGAGGTGTTCTTTAATCATTTCGTGAGTGTACTGTATATTTGAAAATAATGAAATATCTTATACCAAATATTTAATTCTTTTATCTTAAACTGGATGAATTATACAGTGTTTATAGCTTGTCTAAGAAATGCAAATAGACATCTCGTAATTCTTATTTAAGTATTTTTTCATCCCCTAAGTACTGAAGAGAAAATTTGCCTTTAGACTGAAAATTTGGGAAAATATATCATACCTTTTAATGACTTCTAAAATAAAAAAGGCAGGGAGGCAGCCCCAGACGTGGCGCCCCCCCCCCCAGAATGAAATATGAATATATTAAATACTTATCACACATCTAAATTCTTGTGATAAATCAAGAAAATAGTATATGTACTGAGTGTGCATAATGTAATGAGATTGGATAACTGTTATGCACCCTTGGATAACGGGGTTGCTGTGGCTAGGACTATACCCTTCTGCTCTTAATTTTCTAACCTAAGATAACTTGAGCTAACCAAACCACAATTTAACTCTACCTCACTTTTAAATATTGTGCTTAGGAGTATGTTGTTCTAATACCTGAATTGTTTACTACACTCGCTAATATTATTCAACATGTATTGCACAATTCATCTGATCCACTTATACACCACGGACTCCCTTTTCTATTATGGGCTAGGATGATGCCTTCTTTCAAAGGATTTTGGAATTCTCAGTGTGTCTGTTGACCTGAGTGAATGTACTCTCTAACCACAGACTGCGGTGTGTCTCAAACTGACGACCTGACGAATCAAAGTTGCACACATTGCTACCCAGCCACAGCGACCACGTACGTTGTACTATTTATCACATATTTTTTTCCACTATGTAAAAGATTATGTCAAAAGGATCATATTTACTCAAAATACAGTGCAAAAAGGGACACTAATACAAGGATAGGTAAGTTAACATACTAGAATAATTATTATCAATAATATATGTTATCTGTGATCTGAATACCTGGACCATATCCTAAAAAAATAATAATAATAGTTCTTATTAAAATTTTCTAAGTACAGCTGTTGTTGCTGTTCCTTAAGCAGCCTGGTCAAACAGCCCTGAACCCTAAGGAAGGCCACAGGCGACTTTTGGCTTTCCTAAAGAGTTCTCAGGGAATATATGCTGTGTTCTTGGCCTGTGTGGTTGTGTGCTATGCAGTCTTTTATAAGGTGCTTGATTTGTGGGGTGATGTGTTTCTTCCTGTACAGGCATAACTGACGGAGTCATCCAGCCTCTTTTGATAGCTGAGATGGGCTGGGTGGTGCCCACTTTGCAGTCTGGCTGGGTGAACTGTGTCCTCAAAGGAAAGGCAGGATTTGGAAGGATTGATGTCAGTAGGCAAAGCGTGAAGCAGTCTATTGAAATCAAATAACCTGATGGAATAGTGAGTGAATTGGGAATGGATATGTTTCCAGAGGCTAGTTTAGTGTGAGCGAGGGGGAAGAGATGACGATACTTATGTGCTGTATTGTGTAATAGGTGTAGGTTTGATGTGCTGCAGTTGGAGTTGGTTTGTGGAGGTTGCAGCAAGGTTTTGTATGCCTCTCGTGTCAGCTAAGCCTTAATGCGTAGTGACAGTATCTATCGTTTGTCTACACTCTGGAGCTGCAAGTTGGAAGAGGAGGACATCCAAACTCAGAAGAGAAGCAGAAGTGGAAACCAGACTGCCACAGTCAAACCCTGCCTTTCTCAGGGCACGAGAGTCTGGGAGTCTTTGGTCACCCAGATGATATCTCTAAAAACAATTATTATCCCTTTAATTTACCATTATAAGCAAAATATATTTAGTAAACACTACTGTGAGTAAGAGATTCCTTTTCAGTTAAATTCTAGATCTACTGTGTTTTAACAGTTCAGCATTCCTCTCTCTCTCTCTCTCTCTCTCTCTCTCTCTCTCTCTCTCTCTCTCTCTCTCTCTCTCTCTATCTATCTATCTATCTCTATCTCAAGATTTAAAAAACTAAAAATATTCTAATATCGTAATCCTAACTAGGGACAGTGATCTCTCGTAATTGCTAGTGACTTGTGCAACATTGTTTCCCACGAACCAAGCTATGATCATGAACTCTACTGGGAGCAACATACATATTATGGTCTTTGCACCCATTTCCTTTCCTTCTTTATGTGCGTGTGTGTGTGTAATTACCTAATTGTAATTACCTAGTTGTGCTTACGGGAATGAGCTCCAAGATCGTAACCTCCCGTCTCCTGATCGGCTCCATTTTGTACTTAGTGATACTTATCATACTTAAAACTATGGACTGACTTAGTATTAAATACCTCCTTGCTTAGCGAATTCCAATTATCAACTACTCTTACCCTAAAAAAGTATTTCCTTACATCCTGCAAAGAAGTTTTCTTACGAAGCTTCAAACTCTGACCTCTAGTTCTAGTGCCAGCCATATCAAAATATCAATCCCTATCCACTCTGTCATAAACAAGAAGGAATTTAAAAACTCACCATATCCCCCCTCCATCTTCTAGCTTCATTTTCTCATCATAACTGAGATGGCGTATTTCTGGCACCAGTTATGTGGCATGTCTTTGAACTTTTTCCAGATTAACTACGTGTTTTTTCAAGTGAGATCCAAAAGGGGGCTGCGTAATCAAGCTTTGGCCTCACATAGGTTACATAAATATTTCTGAACATTTCCTTGTCCATGTGCCTAAAGGCTACCCTTACATTTGCTAAGAAAACATATCCTGCCCTTAATATATATATATATATATATATATATATATATATATATATATATATATATATATATATATATATATATATATATATATATATATATATATATATTATATATTATATATTATATATATATATATATATATATATATATATATATATATATATATATATATATATATATATATATATATATATATATATATATATATATATATATGGCAATATTTACAATTGCCCTTGAAGACAGTCGCCCCTAGGACAATTGTCCCTAGGCTATTTGCCCCTAGCTCTTAATACAAAAGCAGACAATTGCCCTTTGATAGTACTGAAATGAAATATATCAATTTATCATATCACAGTAAGCTTAACTTAGCATAGGGACAACTGTCCTAGGGGTCAATCGTCCTTAAGGAGTAGTTGTTCTATTGGACGAATTGTACTAAGGGGCAATTATTCTACCTCCGAATTGACCGATTTCACTTCACAATCTCTAGTAATTTTTGTCCGCCCAATTCCTGTGTGATTCATACATAACTGTCATGGATAAATTCATTACTTTCATATGTGACAATTTTCTATTTCCTCTTATGGTAAAAATGTTTTTTTTTTTTTTACATTTTTCTCCAATATGGGGATGGACACAGAGTTTTGCTGAAGAATTAAGGCGGGATAACCTTCCTACTGCCCCACGATAAGCTCAGTCGCGGGTCTGTCAACTCCCGAGTTGAGCACTGACCGCTCGGCTACCGGGGTACTCCCTCAAATAACACACACCTAACCTAACCTAACCTCACCCCCCTCTCAAATCTCACAGATTGGAAACATTAACTTCTCTGCATAATGCACTAATTTGCCTGTCGCAATTCGTCCACATTTTAATGGAAGTGGACACAACCTCGTTGGAGCCTGGAGGAGAAAGCTGGATGCATTTTCTAACTCTCTGATGTGGGATCAAATCCACATTATTAGTTTCTCGACTTGAGAAATCTACCACTAAGCTACAGCACACTGTATAATATATATATATATATATATATATATATATATATATATATATATATATATATATATATATATATATATATATATATATATATATATATATATATATATATATATGTTGCACTTAATGCTCCAATATTCGTTTACAGGCCTGTATAACGCCACCAAATAATAGTTGAACCAGCGTAACCTAGAAGAAATATTTTTGCCATTGATTTTTCATCAGTCAGTGCTATAAATAGTTATTTGAGCTTCCATTCGAGTTCTTTGAATGTCACGACTCAGGATTTTCTATATTTTAATCTTTCATCTATTGAAGATGAATTTATATGTATGAAAAAAAAAGAAGATTGCAAAGCAATAATTGGTAAGTGTGGTCGACAATAAAGCCACAGGAAAAACTTCACAAGTAAAAATTCTCTTGTTAGGTTGGGTAAGGTAGGATAGGTTAGGTTAGTTGGAGTTAGACTTTTTCCTTCGACTTATTTACCTGGGACTTTTTTTTTTTTTACCTAGATTCCTGGTTCGTGACCTAATGAGTAAAATGTGTGCAGAAAAGTATTGAAAAATTGGGCAAATATTGTACTCATGAAATATATTTATCTATGTAATTATAAATTATAACAGGAGCTTAAACAATATTCAAATTAAATAAAAAATCACATATTTTTATTCAGAAATATAACATATTATTAAAAGGAAATATAAGATACGTAAAATTATCTTAAATGTTATGTAAAGGTATTTGCGAAATTATTTCTGAGAATACAGTTTTTCTTCAAGGTCAACCATAAGAGGATAAGAATATCGAAACCGGATATGGTAAAAATATCCATAGAATGGTGGCAATATATTCAAAAGGATTTTAAACCATCAAGTAAAACTTTACTTTATAACACTGCTGTCTAAATCTCCATAGATTTGCTATAATTTTAACTTTATTCTTAACTGTTAAAACTATTTGGCATTCCATCAAAGCTACGGTTCATGTAACCAGCGATTATACGTCAAAATTGACAAAGAAAAAAAATGAAATATATATATTTTTTCCAAAAGTCAGAGAGCAATAGCCAATCATGCGAAAATTCTTTCCTTCTCTCATAAAGTACAGAAATGGAGTTGTGATTGCAATAAAGGAAGTAATTTTTGGGAAGAGGTTAATTCTTAAGAGTTATTCAAGTAAGCCAATTTAAAGGGCTTTATTGATCACAAGAGGGCAATGGCAGCATAAATCTCTAGGTTGTTATGACCACAAATATGTTTTTTCTATACCTGTAGTTATACCCAAACGTTCATAAATTTCTGAAGATTCTTAAAAAAAAAAAAAAAGACTGCAGGATATAAGAAAGATTGTTTCTTTTAGTAAGGAAAGTAACTGTCTTCAGAGTTTTAAAGCAAGCCATGGTAAGTGTTAGTTAATGTCAAAAATTCCATGAAAATGGGAGTTTCGTACATACGGCCCATCTCGTAGGGAATCCTGGAACATACTAAATGCTATTAGGCAAATTTTTCTATGATGTTTAGCAATTTACGTACGACATTGCTTAAGGAAATTACAACCGGAAAACTCGAGACAAAAATCATTCATATCTGTCAAGGATTTAATGGAAAATGCACAATACCTCTTACACTGTTTAAAAAGAACTGTTAAAATATACCTAATTGTATTAGCCAAACTGTGTTCACAAGAAAATGTTTTAGCTCGTCACTGGCCGTCCCCTGTTCAGTTTGTTTTCATATCATTAACTTTTTCATATATTTTCATAAAGCTATGGATGCGTTGAGCATCTACAGTTTCTTTGTTTAGCGAATTCCAGTCATCAGCTATTCTCTCTCTCTCTCTCTCTCTCTCTCTCTCTCTCTCTCTCTCTCTCTCTCTCTCTCTCTCTCTCTCTCTCTCTCTCATATATATATATATATATATATATATATATATATATATATATATATATATATATATATATATATATATATATATATATATATATATATATATATATATATATATATATATACATGGCGTGAAACAAAGATGTAATATAGAAAGCCTAAATTAATAGATTGAAAGTTACGATGTTAAGAATGAGCCTGAGGCGGGTACTGAATATAACTAGTGACACGTGAAAAAGTTCATGCTCACTGTTGTCCTCAAGCAATCACGATGAAGGTCATCATGACGGAACGATTTTACACCTTGAGTCGCTCTTGCCATCGACAGTAGGATTCCAGACAGCATGATCCAGAGAACTAGTCTGTTTGCGCTTTGTCTCTGTTATGCCTTCGTTTATACTGTCTCGGGTAAGACCAATGATGATTCTCCAGGCTTACTACTTTCTCCTGTTCCTGAATACAGAGAAGCTCCTGTCAGTCAAGAAGATGTCTCTACGAGTAAGCAATTGGTCTTGATGACAGTGAATGAATATCCCACAGAGGCAGTTCGACTAAGTTTAGCCGATGCTGAGTTTCATACTTTAGCCAGAGATCTAGATCAAGCTCTTGACCAAAATGTTCATGCCATGGATGAGGAAATACTTTCATCCATTGATACGTATGAAAAGACCATCGACATTACAACACAGATCATGACTTCGAAGCTTCAGTATAAATTTAGCAAAAGACTTCAGGAGAGCATAGATATAATGACGAAGATATTTGCTCTCACGACGTCAGATATTAAAGAAATAACAACTCAGCTTCAGAATGTCAGCCTGTTTTCGCCGGGAATTGCCTTAAGTTCCATTCCTTCGCTAGTTACAACACCACAGGTAAGTTGGATGCCAAATACAACCTCGTGAGTTTAGTTCATTCTGTATTGCATTTAAAATTTGTCGACTCCATATTTTTAGTGGTCAAATAATAATTGCTTTAAAAATTGGGAATTTCCTCCCAAGCTCTTGTCCAGAACTGTTGGTATAAAACTGAGTATTGCTAATGTAACAGATATCGTCGTTCCCTGAGCATTGTGGCGAAGCACTTCGAATGGGAATACCCACAGGAGTTGTTACAATTAAAACTGCACCAGAGAGGACCCCTCAAGTATGTTCATTCATATTTTATTTTCCACTCCTAAAAACACGCCTTGTCCATTAGTATTATGTGAATGCCAGTTCAGAGGCTAGAGATAAGAAGCTAAAGACATCAATTAGACATTGTAGCTGTTTCATAGCGTGTTGCTTTCAATGACATAAGGTGCAATAGTACAAATTCTAACTCTTTTAATTTATATCCAATGGTCTATGCATGAACATCTATTGCTGCACTATTTTGTATTTCATATTATTTATGGTTATATAAACAAAATGGAATAACAAGATGTGTTGAAGAATCTCATGTAATTCAGAGAGTCTGGTGTGACCAAGACAATGACAGGGGTGGTTGGACTATTATCCTTCGTCGTCAACCCCAAATCAACCAGTTAGATTTCAAAAGGAATTGGGAGGCATACGTGGAAGGATTTGGTGATCCATATGGCGAATACTGGATAGGTAATTAGTATTTGATTGCACTGTAGAATTCCTTGAGTTTATAAACTATACAAATGGAAATTTTTTTTAATAAGGGTGACTTTACCGGGTGATTTGTCGATCAAATTTTGCCTCATCATTACATATTTATCATCCTGTATTTTGTCAAACCAATCTTGAAGAGCAATACCGTAAAAAACTAATGTACAAATCTATTTTCGTCTCCTAAAGGCTTAGAAGCACTTTATCAGTTGACAATGCGTGGTACTTATCAGTTGAAAATCCGAATGAAAGCTGGGAAGGACAAAGCTTTTTCGACATATGATTCATTCAGGTATGGTATCACATCTAGACATTTCTAGTTTTGTGTCTTAGCCCTACTGTGAACTAATTAGTATTACGAATGCTGGTGGATATAATTACATTTAAGGGAAAAGGGATTTGTGTACTAAACAATTTTAGTTTTGTCTTCACTGTTGTTCTGCTGGGAACAAATTAATATAATAATTCCGAGGGAATTCAATACATTTGTAGGAAACAGCATTAGTGTACTTATCTGTGACTTAACTTTTGGAGAATTTGATTTTATTAATGTTACTTATTTGTTTTGCTTTACATCTACTTTCTAGAGTATCATCACCTGAGAATATGTATCAGCTACATGTAGGCTCCTATAATGAGACTTTCAGCAACGCAGGTGATGCCATGACATACCATGATGGACATACGTTTACTACCATCGACGCTGACAACGACGGTGCTTCTGGTAAGAAAAAGGATGAATTTGCAATTTCTCTTCCAACTACACTGCTTCTTTATGTTATAATACTCAGTTTCGCTTCTTAACTGAATACTGAACCTGTTATATATTGCTATAAATATATTTTAATGCCAATATTGAGAATATTTATATATATGCAATAGGTAGTTACCTGCAAGCATATTCTTTGACAACCTGCCCATTGCCTCTTCTCCACACATGAATATATTTTCTGGTAATAGGAGGAAATTGTGCTAATTGGTCGGGCGGAGGTGGCTGGTGGTATAACTATTGCTTCATGACCAACCCAACTGGGCGTTACCCTCCAGCCAACGATACTTCGGGCACCGACAGGTACATGGAGTGGCGAACGTGGCAGGGTCATCATGTGTACCTGTCGCACCTGGTAATGATGATAAGACGGACATTACCCTAAGTAATAAGGATAAAATATGCTGTTCCTTTTCCCAAAAATTAGAAGAGGAAGAGATATTTATATCACAACAGCTTATATTAGATAGTTATTTGTGGTAGAATTATTTATTCTTCAGTGGTACAGAATATGGTTTTACAGGGTGTGTAATATATATATATATATATATATATATATATATATATATATATATATATATATATATATATATATATATATATATAGGACTGTACTCTATATAATAAATATTTATGATAACAAATGAATAATAAATGCGTGTGACGATAAAATATATTGTCGCTGTTATGCTTTTGTTTTTATCACCTTCGGACCGTTTATCATTTTCATAGCAACATTTCCTTCATTGTCTGGTGTAAATACGTATGTATGCTTATAACAAATATTAGATAATAATACTATTCTCAAGAATATTCGGAGTTGAGGTCGAGAAGAAAAGGGTTAACAGTTATATATTGTTTGTTCTATGATTCTTAAACATGAAAACAACATTATTATATTATGTAAAACTCTCACCAAGAGTGTGAAAAAAAAATTCTTATAAATAATAATAATAATGTACAGTGTTATACAGTACCTCATAAGAAACTTTAGGAAACTCTGACACTGAGAGAAAAAAAAATGAAAGAAAAGACGCTCAAAATGGACATTCTAAATTATTCAAGAAATTTTGAGTATCTTTTTTATTTAGAACCAGTAATATATTGTAGAACCGGATTATTTAGTTTATTGACAGATGTACTAATCCTCTAATTCCAATAAAATACTCTTTTGGAGCCCTTTACAGTGAGCTCTTTTTTCTTTTTTTTTTTTTTTTTTTACATCTCTTCCTCCTCGTTAGTGTTCCTTTAATGCGGAGTATTCTATTAATTCTTCAACATCTACCACTTCCATTTCTATATTGATAGCGTTTGTAAGACACACAACTCTTCTGCAGGTATTTATTAGTATTTTCGTATGGTAGACACACCAACTAACCAGGTTATACTCATGAAGAGTTGGACTGGGAGTAGGGACTGTTGTCCAAATTCGGTCTAATTCGGTTACTAGGTTTGGACCAATTCAGTATGATTGAATCTTGGGTGACATTACATTCGAGGTTGTTAGGATACTTCAGGCCGATTTCTTAAACAGTGTAATCCTAGGATACCATATTGTTAGGTAGCTAGACACACACAAATGGATTTCATAAACGCATCTGACGTGGTGCTTTTTTTTTTTTTTAAAGTTCTGACGTGGTGCTGTTTGGCTAGGTCATACACAGAACCGCGTCAGTTGCGATTATGAAATCCACTTGTGTGTGTCTAGCTAACTAACAATATGGTATCCTAGGTTTACACTGTTTAAGAAATTGGGCCTTCATTTGATTTAATTTACTGAATATTTTTTTATACTCATCGAATACTTCAAAATCATTATCGTCAAGTTTGAAGCCATATTTCCATAATCCTCTCGGTCAATTCTCATTTACTGCTAACCTAATACAATTAGGTGCAAAGTTTTGTTGTGCAGTCAAAAATGGTGCACGATTTCTGAAACTTCATGGTATCATCTTATCACTTCTTGTTTTTATGAAGGCTGTTCTTAGATAATATGCCTCAAAGGTTTCTATAGTCCCTTGCTCCATAGGGTACAGGATATCACTGGGTATTTTTATTTTATTTTAATACATGACCTTGACATCGGGGTGAAAATATGAAACGGCCATTAGTGCTAGTGGTCGTTATCCAAGTACGTCGTTTAGCGAGGAATACCTGTAATTACCTGACTGTGCTTATGGTAAGTACCATATGCTCGTAACTCCCCGTCTCCTGATTAGTTCCACTTTTATACTCAATGATGCTTGTGAGATTTGTGTACCACTTCCATCACTGCTCTGATGAGGTTGCAAATTGCATCATTTCCACACTGACAAAGTATTGTAACACACGACAAGTGGCTTCGTCACACAGGTGCTGTGTGGAGATTTGTAACTCGAAGATTGGTCGGTGCGTTGACTAGTTCTTTACTTCCACCTCCAGAGTCTGAAAGTTTCTTCCGAGTTTTGTCTTCCTTAGTCATACAGCCTTACTTTATTTAGAAAAAAATAATAAATAAATAAATAAATAAATAGAAAAATATCAGGGCCTAGTCCTGCTATATTTCTAGGTCTAATAATAATAATAATAATAATAATAATAATAATAATAATAATAATATTATTATTATTATTATTATTATTATTATTATTATTATTATTATTATTATTATTATTATTATTATTATTATTATTATTATTATTATTATTATCACTAACATCGTTATCATTTCCACTTTGAAAGTGGAAATTTCAATAGCATTTTTTTTAATTTTCATTATTTTCCTATTCTTTGCTGTTGCTTTTAATTTGCCATTATTACCATTTTCATATTGTCTTAATGCATTAGTTATTCAAAAAATGTTTGGAGTTATGATATAAGAAAGGGAGTCCGTGGCCTAAACCCGATCACATGTTTGTATATATATATATATATATATATATATATATATATATATATATATATATATATATATATATATATATATATATATATATATATACTAAATCTGTAGTAGGTCGGCCCTTGGCATCAATCGCCCGTTGCAGTACCATAGCTGAAAGATCTGTTGGACTTAAATAAGACTGTCCAGGACAGTTCGATGATAAGTCTTCCTGCAGTTACGGTTCTCATTCTATGCCTTCATCGACACCGAATATTCTTGGATATTCGTTACACGTGTCTTATTATCCCTTCACATCTGACAAGTCACAATACTCCCCATTTCTGTTTTTCAGTGTTTTCTTTGTGCCTTAACTAAGAATTGACATATTCCACTGTTAATTATAACTTGTCCGGTTGTCTTTTAATAAGGCTTTTCTTTTTGCCACAAAAAGGATATGAATTCTTTTACTAATGTTTATATATATATATATATATATATATATATATATATATATATATATATATATATATATATATATATATATATATATATATATATATATATATATATATATATATATATATATATATATATATATATATTACACAAAAGATGGAAACACGGTAACAGAAACAGATTGCCAGACCTGAGTTTTTTTTATATATAATAGACCTCAATAAGAATATAATATTATGCGGTAGTAATATGCCTAAAACGTACTTCAAAACCTTCCAAAAGTCCCAGGCATTAGATAATTTTCCATAATCTTGGTTAACCAGGATTTCGATCTGTGACCTTGAGGGATGCCGGAGTGAACGCCACAACTCTCACGACAAAATACCACCTTCAAAGCATACCTCTCGTGAGGGAGAGCTCTACGTATATTAGAGATATGTTTAAATAATCCGATCATCACCTTTCGTTTATAAGTTGTTTATTTGTCTGTCGTTTAGCATGGAGTAGAATGCAATCACATATGCTTAGTACACTCAAAATTAGGGATATATATATATATATATTATATATATATATATATATATATATATATATATATATATATATATATATGTATGTGATGACCTAATTGTGATTACCAAATTGTGCTTACGGGAGAGAGCCCAAAGCTCCTATCTTCCCGTCTCCTGATCGGTTCCATTTTGTACTTAGTAATACTTATCATACCTGTCCTTAAAACTATGGATTGAGATAGCATTAACTACCTCCTCGCTTAGCCAATTCCAATTATCAACTACTCTTACACTGAAAAAGTACTGTGCGTATGTATGCATGTATGTATATATGTATGTATATATATATATATATATATATATATATATATATATATATATATATATATATATATATATATATATATATTCACAGATTCCCCAACCGGTCACTCGTGGCTTCGACTTTTAGGCATTTAATTCGAGGATTCGCGCAATCGTCATTCGGGCCATGAAATTATCAAGATCAAGCACATTACATATGTGAACGACACACTGCCAATCATTTCTTTTACGCCAGACCAGGCACTCGAACCTAGGACTTATGATTGACTAAGTCAGGCGCTACCACTACACCACAGAAGGTTAAAACGGAACCCAACCTTATAGCTTATATCTGCTATACTTAGGAATGATACGCATTCTAACTGAATGCCACTTTCTTCATATTACAGATTCCCCAACCTCACTCGTGGCTTCATTTTAGCATTTAATTCAATTCCCAATCTCATTCGGGCCATGAAATTATCAAATAAGCACATTACATATGTGAAAACATGAATCATTTTTTTTACCCCGACCAGGACTCGAACCTAGGACTTATGATTACTAAGTCAAGGCGCTACCACTACACCACAGAAGGTTAAAAGGAACCCAACCTTATAGCTTATATCTGCTATACTTAGGAATGAACGCATTCTAACTGAATGCCACTTTCTTCATATTACAGATTCCCCAACCTCACTCGTGGCTTCATTTTAGCATTTAATTCAATTCCCAATCTCATTCGGGCCATGAAATTATCAAATAAGCACATTACATATGTGAAAACATGAATCATTTTTTTTACCCAGACCAGGACTCGAACCTAGGACTTATGATTACTAAGTCAAGGCGCTACCACTACACCACAGAAGGTTAAAAGGAACCCAACCTTATAGCTTATATCTGCTATACTTAGGAATGAACGCATTCTAACTGAATGCCACTTTCTTCATATTACAGATTCCCCAACCTCACTCGTGGCTTCATTTTAGCATTTAATTCAATTCCCAATCTCATTCGGGCCATGAAATTATCAAATAAGCACATTACATATGTGAAAACATGAATCAGGTTCGAGTCCTGGTCGGGGTAAAAAAATGATTCATGTTTTCACATATGTAATGTGCTTATTTGATAATTTCATGGCCCGAATGAGATTGGGAATTGAATTAAATGCTAAAATGAAGCCACGAGTGAGGTTGGGGAATCTGTAATATGAAGAAAGTGGCATTCAGTTAGAATGCGTTCATTCCTAAGTATAGCAGATATAAGCTATAAGGTTGGGTTCCTTTTAACCTTCTGTGGTGTAGTGGTAGCGCCTTGACTTAGTAATCATAAGTCCTAGGTTCGAGTCCTGGTCGGGGTAAAAAAAATGATTCATGTTTTCACATATGTAATGTGCTTATTTGATAATTTCATGGCCCGAATGAGATTGGGAATTGAATTAAATGCTAAAATGAAGCCACGAGTGAGGTTGGGGAATCTGTAATATGAAGAAAGTGGCATTCAGTTAGAATGCGTTCATTCCTAAGTATAGCAGATATAAGCTATAAGGTTGGGTTCCTTTTAACCTTCTGTGGTGTAGTGGTAGCGCCTTGACTTAGTAATCATAAGTCCTAGGTTCGAGTCCTGGTCGGGGTAAAAAAAATGATTCATGTTTTCACATATGTAATGTGCTTATTTGATAATTTCATGGCCCGAATGAGATTGGGAATTGAATTAAATGCTAAAATGAAGCCACGAGTGAGGTTGGGGAATCTGTAATATGAAGAAAGTGGCATTCAGTTAGAATGCGTTCATTCATATATATATATATATATATATATATATATATATATATATATATATATATATATATATATATATATATATATATGAGAGAGAGAGAGAGAGAGAGAGAGAGAGAGAGAGAGAGAGAGAGAGAGAGACTTTTTATTGATGAATTTTTGATATTTATTTATTATTTGGATCAGCCACTATATTATAGCATGCTATCTGTATCACGTCATTCTATGTTCATTTATAAGTTTTGACAACCTACAAGAGAAAATTCCTTAAATTGTGATTAGATTGTGTTGCTGCTTCGTTTTACCATTATAGATATAAACTGAAAATATATAATATAATTCTGCTCTGAAAACTGGACAGACTGACATTGCAAAGTTAATTCCATGTAACTTATCAATTCTATGTTGTTTCTTGAAAAACTGAGGTTTATGTTTGAGAAAGTTATACCAAGGGAGGTTGGATTATTATCAAGGATAATAAATTCAGTCATCTAAACTAGCGATGTTGACAAAATGTTTTGGATAAGATATACTCTTAACTTCGTATCACATCAGGTTTCCAACATCATCTGGTGTCATTTTTAAAATTTGAAGTTTGTGTGTGTGTGTGTGTGTTTTTTTTTACACGGTTTAATCCTCAAGATACGCGTCACTACTAGTCTCCAATATAGGGGTGGACACAGACAGAGCGTGGCTGGGAATATAAAGCTGGATGCCCTTCCTAGCACCTCACAGTGGGCTTGATCGCTAGTCTGTCAGCTCTCGACTCGAGCACTTTGACCACTCAGCCACTGTGATCCTCTATGCTCTAATGAGCAGTATAGGAATAAAAAATAATTTTCCCTGATTTATCAGTTGTGAACATGGCTAATATTGTAAACACTTCTTTCTTCGTGTACTACTTTATTTTATTAACAAGATATTAATACTTATATTAATACTTAATGCTTACAGATGACATCTCTCACAAAAGCCATATTTATTCGTAATTGCAGTTATAAATATATCCGGTATACAGTTTATCTACAAAGATATACAAGCTATAATTTTGTGAACGCCTGGTCTCAGTTACTAACTTTCATGTTTAGTTTTATTACTGGTTCCATTTCTTTTTCTTTTCTAATGTTGCAAGAATCCACGGAGACTTATCACCGAGGTCTAATCATCATTTACTTTCTTATTTAGTTTTATTACTGGTTCCTGTTGTTCATTGCTTGTACTGCAAGACTCAGCAGAGATTAATTAATAAGGTATAATATAATTTACTAACTCTCTTACTTGGGTTTATTACTGGTTCCAATTGTTCATTGCTTGTACTGCAAGACTCACCAGAGATTAATCCCTGAGGACTAATCATCATTTACTACCATGCTTAGTTTTATTACGGGTTCCAATTATTCTTTGCTTATACTGCGAGAATCAGTAGAGTTTAATCACTGAAGTTTAATCATGATTTACTCCCTTATTTAACTTTATTGTTCCAATTGTTCTTTGCTTGTACTACAAGAAACTGCAGAGATTAATCACTGAGGTCTAATCATCATAACAAGATGTGAGAGGTACGCATAATAGCCCTGCCATTTGCGCCATTCCAAGAAATGATCCGCTTTTGAGTTCGGAGGCAAGTCCTCAGGGGCGTAGATACCAGTCGGATTACTGTAGTAACAGTAATTGTACCACCAACCACCACCTCCAGACCAGTTAGCGCAGCTCCCACCTGATCCAAACGAGAAGCGAAATTCAATGAAAATTCAGTTTCTCTCATGAATACTGAACAGTATCTATAGAGACAGCATGAAACGTATGCAGATCATCTAAAAATTAGAACTGGCGTGTGTTAATCTATTTTTTTTACTGGATTCAGTTTGATAATATTAAAGAAAGAAGTTTTTCATAAATGTACGTTTGTTGATTTCAGTATCAGCACTAATAGAAACTTTAACCATTCCATCATTTTGAATTATGTTATAGACAGTTGAGTCGCACAAAATGTGTGTGTATTTCTTTTTTATTTCAGTATCAGCATTAACTGAAATTTCAGCATTTCATGCATTTGACTTACCAGAAGCCCCGTCATTATCTTCGTCGTAGGTACTGAAATCCATGCCGTTGTGATATTCCATGGCGTCTCCGGCTGTGCTGGCCTCATTGTAGCCTCCTACTTCCAGTTCATAACCTCTACTCCCGTACTGTTCTTCACCCACGCTGATAACATCAAAAAAAGGAAATAAATTGAAATTTCATAAACAAGCACACGGGAGATTGATTGAGAAGCTGCAAATAATGGCAAAAATAGGTGGACATGTCTTGAAATGGATAAAAACTAAATTAGAAGGAAGAGAACAGAAATTTCATAAACAAGCACACGGGAGATTGATTGAGAAGCTGCAAATAATGGCAAAAATAGGTGGAAATGTCTTGAAATGGATAAAAACTAAATTAGAAGGAAGAGAACAGAAATTTAAAGTAAGACTCTCATTGTCTTAATGGAGAAGGGTTAGTAGTGGGGTTCCACAGGGTTCAGTTTTAAGGCCACTTTTGTTTCTTGTATACGTAAATGACCTACCAGAGTCTGTAAATTTATTCTTGAATATGTTTGCAGATGCTGCAAAGATTGTAAAGAAAGTAAGAGACGATAACAATGGTAGAGACTTTCAGGAAGACTTTAATAGTTTGCATGAGTGGTCAGAAAAATAGCTATTGAAATTCAATGCTTCAAAATGTAAGATAATGAGAGTGAAGCTCGCAAAAGTTAAAAGACATGCCACGAAACTGGTGCCAGAAATATGCAATCACAGTTATGAGGAGAGGCTCAGGGAATTAAATTTACCATCATTCGGAACCAGAAGAATGAGGGAGGATATGGTGACGGTTTAAAATTCTTTCGTGGCTTTTACAGTGGATAAAACTAGAGGCCATAGTTGGAAGCTTCGCAAGAAAACTTCTTTACAGCATGTAAGGAAGTACTTTTTCAGTGTAAGAGTAAATGATGATGATAGAAATTCATAGGTATCACTGAGTACAAAAATAGGACCGACCAGGAGACGGAGAGTTACGAGCATAGGGCTCTTTCCTGTAAGCACAATTAGGTAATTACAAGAGTGGAAGTTGCCAAGCGAGGAGGTAGTTAATGCTAACTCAATTCGCAGATTTATGGAAAAATATGAGTATCATTGAGTATAAAAATGGAACCGACCAGGAACCGCGGAGTTACGAGCCTAGGGCTCTTTCCAGTAAGCACAATCAGGTAATTGCAATTAGTTAATTACATACACACACACATATTCACCTCATGCTACGCTAATTAGGTCATAAACTTATTACTCGCATTTATTTCTTCACTATTTTTTCCTTTTTACTGAGGAGGATAACGCAGATGGTTCTGTTATTTCATAAGTATGCTAAACACACTCACACACACACACACACAGAGAGAGAGAGAGAG
>JAXCGZ010016991.1:237500-301654 GCA_037179515.1 Halocaridina rubra
ACAAAGGAAAACGACAGACAAAAAAAAAAAACAGTCAATATATATATATATATATATATATATATATATATATATATATATATATATATATATATATATATTGTATATATATATATGTGTATGTATATATATATATATATATATATATATATATATATATATATATATATATATATAGTGTGTGTGTGTGTACACACACACACATATATATATATATATATATATATATATATATATATATATATATATATATATATATATATATATATATATATATATATATATGTATGTATATATATATATATATATATATATATATATATATATATATATATATATATATATATATATATATATATACATATACATATGCATATATATATATATATATATATATATATATATATATATATATATATATATATATATATATATATATATATATATATATATATATATATATATATATATATATATATATATATATATATATATATATATATATATATGGCTTTACTGAGGTACAATATGCTGGAATACCTGAGAAGTTTCAATGTTCCCAGACCTTTAACTTCTCACTCCCCGAGGCAAAAAGGTGTAATTCCTAACCTCTGTCCTGATAATTGCATAATGACGCCAAACTTATAATCTCATGACAAAATATCTTTAAATTGCAGTCATATCTTCACGTGTTATTGATTTGAGAAGCACGAAAGTTGATATTCATTTTTTACGAGGACTGTGACCCATACCTTAATATTACCTTGACACATGATTTGCCAACCAGGAACGATCCCTTGGTAGTAAAGTTTGTTACATACTCGTATTATCCTCAGTAACAGAATTGCTCTTAATCCTGTACTCCTTTGTTTATCACCATTTCATTTGCAGTGTCCCGAAATAGCTGTAACATTGTGCTGTATCACATTCTCACCACAAGTTCTTGACACCACCTTCAATGGTAAAGATATTGTACAGCCGGTCATATCAATAGGTTCTCTAGGTACTATTTAAAATATGCAAACTTTTTCTCTCTCTCTTACTTGTTTTATCCCAATTGCCGAAAACGAGCAAAGACACACGTAGCATAGATGGTCATGTGTACCTCATGTAAAATCTAGATGTGGTTTAAATCAAGCTTTAAAATAAAAAAAAATTGTTTTCAGGTTCAGAATGAACAGAGAGTAAGTCACCCTGTGAGTGACGTCAATGTTGTACCGGTATTGAAATATGTTTAGTACTGAAGAACTATTATTTTTGCCCTTCCTCAGTGTTCTTAGTTTTAACTCGCCCAAGTTATGAGGCCGCCATAAGTACTTATCAACGTTGCTAGTACTTATGCAATGAGCTGTATCATATAAATCTTTGCACTTGTTATGCCTGCTGAGATAACAGGAGCTGGTATTCGACCGATACTTCTACTGTTTCTTTCCAAATGTGTAACAGTTTTATACCGGCTGGATTTCATTAGGAAAATGGACTTTAGAACCACTGTTTTCCCTTCGACAACCTTGATATAACTCAAAGAAATTTTTCGATTTTACCAAGAGGAGAGACGGACTTTATTTATTTACTTGCAATTTAATATTTTATATATTTATTTTATTTATTAATTGTCTTATTTGTTTGTTTAAAGACATCCGTGGATGCCTATGCAAGTATATAATTATTTAAGACGTGAGGAGAGTCTCAGGTCGGCTAAAATATATGGCATTATTTTCTCGTAAGAAAGACTTCGATTGAACTGACTCAGATTAATTGGTCAAACAAGGAGTTAGATAGTATAGAAGCCCTAAAATCTCTCCCTTGCAAACAAATAAATAAACAGTCACATTATATACTTTTTTCGAGTTATATTCAAAATAGTGCCTCAGCACTTTTATAATAAATCTATTTTTGTTTTAGGTTCAGGTTAAGAGATTCTGACCAGGCTTTGTGTCCTACACAAAACAGAAGAAGAAGAAGAATTCTAGAAAGATATACATGCATTGTTCTGCTTGCAACTTTAATGTTATTATTTATTGTATTCCAAAAATGAATGTTATTGATGCCATCATTCAACAAGATGAGCTTGGCATATGGCAACAGGAATGAAGGTAATTTAATAGTTTTTCTTTTTCTTCGAGAGAGTCTCATAGTGTTTTCAGTTTATGCTCAAAGCTGACAACTTCAGTTACCTTTTTTTTTTTTTTTTTTTTTTAACCGAGTACTAATGCTCACGACTTTGATTCATCAGATCGTGAGTTCGCGGCCTGCCACACGGTCTGAGGTTAGAAAGCAGTCACTCGGGATATCAGTCGCACTTGCTAAAACCAAAGTATTTCGTAACTAGGCACCATCCTAACCCTTAATGAAGAAACAGAATCTCTGACGACTTTTATTCGTCAGATCGTGTGTTCGCGGCCCACAATGGTCTGAGGTTAAAGTGGGCCTACACTCAGGGTAATAGTTGCAATTGCCAAAATCACTCCCGAGAATGCACCGCCCAAGTCATATATATATATATATATATATATATATATATATATATATATATATATATATATATATATATATATATATATATATATATATATATAAGGAGTCTGTAATGTAAAACCGATCAGCATTGCCATGTCATGCTGGATATGGCTTAGGTATGACTGGAATATTTGAAGTTTCATGTGGTTCACTCTATTTTCCTGTCAGGAACAGAAGCAAATATCAGTTTTCCCCCAAACAGAAATATGGAAAATGATTAACAGTACAGTTGCACTTTTATATAATCCTACACAAAATAATGTTAAAAAGAAAAAAATATTGTACAGACATGTTTCCTAGCAACTTGAGGAGCGATTTAGGATTTTCAAGAGGAATTGTAATTGTATCGGATGAATGTGTGTACTCTGACTCAGTCACTCGCCATATAACAGGATTTGAGAGTTCTCCTCTTGTTAATGAGTGCTTTGAGTTGGCCACAACCCATTATGAGGGAAATTAAGGCAATGCAGGTTAGGTTGTAATTGAATATTGATGGTTCTCAAGCATGGTGTTGGTTGTTGGTATTTGTAGAAAAATATATTCAGAAATGATAAAATTATCCTAAAATTTTAATGTGGTGATGTTCAGCTTTACCCATACATATTATAAGTCAAAAACATTTCATTATTAGAAGCAGAACTTATTTAGGTTAAGAAGAAGAAGAAGCTCCCCTTTTAGTTTTGGGCTAAACTTTTTTTTATTTTTGTTATTTAGAATTAATCTGATAATTGTTTTTGTCAGAAATCAATATTCTTTTTATGTTCCAGCCGATATTGGTGGGCAGCGGTGGGTGTATTAAATAACCTGATTTAACCAACTTAACCTTACTAACCCAACATAGCCTAACCTAACCCTACTAACTGCACCTAACTCAAATTTTTAACCTAACGTACCTTAATATATATATATATATATATATATATAATATATATATATATATATATATATATATATATATATATATAGTAATCCCTCCTTTATCGCGGGTGTTACATTCCGGGACCACCTGCAATAGGTGAAAATCCGCGAAGTAGCAGCACCATATTTTACATTTAGTTTTACCTTTATAAACCCTCCCTGCACTGTTAACAACTCACCCTTTACTTTATTAATAACAGCTCGCAAGCGTAAAGTTATATGAGTGTGACAGGTAACTTTACCATAAATAACAGCACGCAAGCGTAAAGCTATATGAGCGTTATAGGCAAGTTTACCGTGAATAACCTATACGTACTGTACAAAATTACTACCTATAATAATAACACATTATATTTATAATAACAATAATGATAATACAGTAACTTTACAAGACTAACATGTGAGAGCAGAGAGGGTTACAGTAATGATGACGATGAGGGTGATGATGACATTTATATACTGCACAGCCAATGACAGCGTGAAAGGCGCACACGTAATAACTGAATGGGTGAGGCGAGACAGTGGAAGATGCTGGAAGAATCAAGCTTCAATCAAAAAGCCAATCAGACCCCAGGATACAGAACACAATTCTGTGATTAGTCGTCTCCCACCCATCAGCCAATATCATCCCGTGTACTATCTCACGTAGGTGCAACCCTTTGTGTTTTCCGGAACGCAGATATTGACGCAACACATACCGTACCGGTATCGTATTTTATATGGTGCAATACTGTGAGTTACATGTTTAAATTTATGTTTTGTATTATTTTTTACTGTTTTATTATTCTTAGGCTAGGAAATACTTTTTTATCAATAAAATAATGAAAATACTGGAAATTTTAATATTTCCACATATTGTGGATTTCCGCGACTTACCCAGAAAATCTGTGATATAAAATACATATGCTCACCATAAAAACCCACGATGCTCTGAATCCGTGGAAGGTGAACCGCAATATAGCGAGTGATTACTGTATATATATATATATATATATATATATATATATATATATATATATATATATATATATATATATATATATATATATATATATATATATATATATATATATATATATACACATACACAGTATATTTTTTTTCCCCTAAAACATTGCATGGGAATGTGTGCCAATGGGCACTCCCAGATCTGCTTTAGGTTCGTTATTACACTCATGCTCATAGAAACATAATGCATGCAATAAAATTTATTTACTTTTGGTTTTAGCATAGGGAATGCACAAATAACAATAATGTACACCTAGTTCTTAGAATAACGCGAAGATAGGTTCCCAGAAGTGCCGCGTATTGTAATTTTCACGTAATGTATCAAGTCACTTTCCATAAGAAACAATGATAATGGGGATAGATACGTTCCACAACCATACATAGACACACTATACCAAAGATATAAGATAAGTAAAACATTTTATAAGTATATAACAAAGCAAAAAGACCTGTAGTTATTTATATTAACATGCAAATAGTGTACAGCATAAAAGATATGCAGATTTACTGTACAGTAAACAAATAAATGCACTCTATTATGCAGTGGGCAGCAGGCATACACTGGGACGTGCATGGTGGTGATGAGCACGAGGATGCAAACGTTGTGCCGCCTTCGTATCAGCTGATGCACCCTCGCACGCTATTTCCCTGACGATATTATATTGCAAGTTTGTTTGCTGTTTGTTCTTAATGCTTTTTCCAATTCTCTTCATAATATTCGATTGCATTAAGTGGTAGAGGAGGAGGAGGATGCGGGAGAACAAAACTCTATCTGCAAACGTTTTACCGCTTCCGTATCAGCTGATGCACCCTCGCACGCTATTACCCTGACGATATTATATCGAAAGTTTGTTTGCTGTTTGTTCGTAATGCTTTTTTCAATTCTCTTCATAATATTCAATCGCATTAAGAGGTAGAAGAGGAGGAGGATGCAGGAGAACGAACCTCTATCTGCAAACATTTTGCCGCTTCCGTATCAGCTGATGCACCCTTGCATGCTATTTCCAGGACGATATTATATTGACAGTTTGTTTGCTGTTTGTTCTTAATGCTTTTTTCAATTCTCTTCATAATATTTGATCGCATTAAGCGGTAGAAGAGGAAGAGGATGCGGGAGAACGAACCTCTATCTGCAAACGTTTTGCTGCCTCCGTATCAGCCGATGCACCCTCGCACGCTATTTCTCTGACGATATTACTGTATATCACAAGTTTGTTTGCTGTTTGTTCTTAATGCTTTTTTCCGTTATCTTCATAATATCCGATCGCATTAGGCGGTAGAAGAGGAGGAGGATGCGGGAGAATGAACCTCTATCTACAAACGTTTTGCCACTTATGTATCAGCTGATACACCCTTGCACGCTGCTTCCATGGCGATATTATATTGAAAGTTTGTTTGCTGTTTGTTCTTAATGCTTTTTTAAAATTCTTTTCATAATATTCGATCGCATTAAGCGGTAGAAGAGGAGGAGGATGCGGGAGAACGAACCTCTATCTGCAAACGTTTTGCTGCTTCCGTATCAGCTGATGCGCCATCGCACGCTATTTCCCTGACGATATTATATCGAAAGTTTGTTTGCTGTTTGTTGTTAATGCTTATTTTCCATTATCTTCATAATATCCGATCGCATTAAGCGGTAGAATAGGAGGAGCATGGCGGAAAAGTGCCTCCAAAGGGGTTGATTAATTACGAAAATGAATTTTTGTTTTCTTTTTTTTTTGCATGGGCATTATTCGCGAATGTCATATATTTATACTATTATTTTTAGGGGCGTTATTCCAGTTTTGCGGATTATAAACACGCATAAAAAGCAAACTAGGTGTAATTATTATCATGAGCTTCATATGTGCATTCAAAGAAGAATCATAAAACACAGAGATGTAAATATATATACATTTGGTGATGGATATACTCTTAATATACAAAGATTGTATATTGCATACTGTAGAGTGTAGTATTTGTAAATTAGAGGGAACACCTGCCTGCATGCATCCCTATGTACAATGACTGGTTTAATATAGAAGCAAGTGATTGTCAAAAGCATACTTTTCTTATAGTCTGACTGCAGAAATAAGTAATGAACAAAAGATGAAAAATATAGAAAAGGATGGAAATGATTATGTGCATAGATATATAATAAGTGAATAAAGTAATGAGAGTATAAAATAAAATTATAGAGGGTGAAAAAATAGGCAATTTTTTAATTCATAGTTAAAGAAAATATATGAATAAATAAATTATTATAGAGCATAAGTAGGTGAATGATTAGGCCGTATAGAAAATATATTAATAGATATGAATAAGCATATGGCCAATTAGGCAAAGAAACTAAAGACATGAATAACTATGAGGAAATAGCTGAGTAAGTTAATAGGGTGAGTTTGAGTGTTTTTCCAGCAGCGTGGCATGTTTCTGAAACTGGTGGTACCATTTGTTCTCGGCTAGGCTGTAGAAGGATTGCATAAAACTAATCTTCCCCATTATTTATATTACTGCTTACTTTATGATATTGGAATGGTGATTGCACTCAAGCTGATTCCCAATAATTGCCTTTGACTCTTTTCAGAATACTAAATACTTTGCACTATATCTGTTTTTATTAATGAAATATGTTATTATTTTACTAATGACTTCTATATATTAAGACATTATTTGAGAAAAAGATTATGTAACCTATATCAATCCCATCACCCATCCTTATCAGACGCATTTGAAATGCTTCTATCTTTTGGTATATGTCTTAATTACCTGTCTTTCTTTGTAACTTGTAATATAAAATTATTCTTTTCTACTTTTTCATATAAATTTGATGATGTTTTAATTATTTTGTCCATTCTCTCAACTCTGTTATGTCTCTCTGTTTCATGGTTTTGCACTGGTCCTGTTAGAAGAGCATGGAATAACCTATCAATTGTCTCTTGGCCTTTGGCACTAGGAATGATGCATTGTCAATTTTGCTTAGATAATTAGCATACTGTATACCATTTTGAAGCTTGGTACTGGTATAGGTCAAGTGAGGTTAGTGATATTTATACCAGGTGACTCGCATTGTCTGTGCTCTAGTTAGTTAAGGTCAGGTAGTGCCCATGTATGCATTATGCACCTTTGCTGTTAACAAATACTAAGGTATAAGTAAGGTTAATATCCTGAAAGTAAGTTAGAAGTAAGTTTAAAATCCTGAAGCTTCCTGAGGATGAACTAACGTATTTATCAGCAGACAACTACCGTATTCCTTCTGTACATATATGTCTTGTGGCACCCTGCTAAGGTTCTCTTTTTGATTCACCTGAAAGACATTGTTTCGTGATACTGTTGATGATTCCATATTTCACATAGCCCCTTCTCTTCCTTAAGCAAGCAGAGTGGCCGCAACTGTAACAAAAATTGGGATAACAAAGCCTCCTCTGTCTGTTGTTTTGTAGTAAGAAAAAACATGTAGAATGGTAGGAATTACCTGCTCCTCAGCTCTACAGTCCCTTTAAGTTGACTTTTATGGCACACAGAGAATCTGGGTTTGGTTTATGATACTGAGACATAGAATATGATCAAGTTTTACGTCTGTAGTAAATTGAAATGTAAACAAGTTGTTTCTTTCCAGTAAATGTTTTAGTGTTACTATAATAATACTAATGATAATAATAATAATAATAATAATAATAATAATAATAATAATAATTTAGTTTGTTGATTTTTAAGTTTAAATGTGTTTAACATTTTATACTATATATACCAATAGATAAATAGAGTATTGTACCTCGTTTACTATCTATTAAGAAATTGTAAGAAGAAGCATGATTTCTTGGAACCTCTTTTTACATGTTTGGAGTTGGGTGCTTAACTTTATTTTATTGATGTGTTATAGGATTTCCCTCTCTCTCTCTCTCTCTCTCTCTCTCTCTCTCTCTCTCTCTCTCTCTCTCTCTCTCTCTCTCTCTCTCTCTCTCTCTCTCTCTCTCTCTCTCTCTCTCTCTCTCTCTTTTTTTTTTTTTTTTTTTTTTTTTTTTTTTTTTTTTTTTTTTTTTAAAGTGTGACACCGGGACAGGCAGAAACTGCCCTCGTCAACAAAGGCCCGAGCACGAGAAAATACCAAGACGAAGGAAAAGAAAAAGGTTAAGGGCAAGGCAGAGATGAGGTAATGTCACACAAAGGAAAACGACAGACAGAAAAAAAACAGTCAAAGTAAGGAGGACCCAGAGATATGGAGGACTAGGCTCTGAGATGACGATAGATCTGCATTTTGAAGGATGAAAGGTCATAAGAATTAGGAAAGACAGAAGGAGGAAGAGAGTTCCAGAGTCTGGACGTAGATGGGAAGAAGCAGTCGCTGCACCGACCAATCCGCGACTACAGATCTCCACACAGTACCTGTGAGATGAGGCCGCTTGGCGAGCATTACGCGGCCTCGGCAGTGGAGGAGGGATGTAACTCGCCAACTCATCAGAGCAGCGATGGAAGTAGTAGCGATAGAAAAGCGAAAGGGAAGATACCTTACGGCGAAGAGAGAGAAAATCCAGGTTAGAAGTAAGAGAAGGATCATTAATGAGTCTGACTGCCTTAGATTCAACCCTATCAAGAAGATAAGTAAAGGAAGAAGCACCCCAGATGTGTGAGCAGTATTCTAAGCAGGGGCGGATAAGACCTTTGTAAATTTTAAGTAACTGCAGTGAGGTAAAGTAATGACGAAAACGAAACAAAACCCCCAATTTTTTGGATGAAGATTTAGAAATTTGGATTATGTGATTCCTCCAAGACAAGTTAGAGGCTATATGGATTCCTAATATATTGATAGAGTTAAGAGGGTAAATTTCATTAGTTTCGAAGACAATAGGGTTATCAGAAGGAGAAGAAGATAAAGAGATAGCCAGAAACTGTGTCTTGGAGGCATTGAATTTAACTAAATTTTGAGTGCCCCATTCAGATACTCTCTGCAAATCGAAAGAGTGATACGAGATTGATTACGAGTAACAGATGAAGGTTGTGAAGAAAAGGCAGAGGAAAAGTGAAGGGTAGAATCATCAGCAAAGGCATGAAGAAGAGAAGAAGATGGGGATTGTAGAAGATCATTGATGAAGAGAAGGAAGAGGGTAGGTGAAAGAACAGAGCCCTGTGGAACACCACTGGAAACAGAGAAAGGGATAGATGTCGCACCATCAACAACTACAGATATAGAACGGTCAGTAAGAAAACTGGAAATCAGAGAACAGAAAGAAGGGGTAAAGCCATAAGCAGGGAGTTTGGCCAACAGAGCCTTGTGCCAGACTCTGTCAAAAGCCTTAGAGATATCAAGGGCACCGACAAAGGATTCCCCATAGTTCCTCAGAGAAGATGACCATACATGAGTAAGATCGGACAGGAGATCACCAGTGGATCTTGCCTTGCAGAAGCCGTACTGGTGATCGGAGATAAGTGAGTTAGATTCAAGGCGTTTCAAGAAGTGAGCATTGAGCAAAGTTTCGAAAACTTTAGCAATAGAGGAGATTAGAGCAATAGGTCGGTAGTTAGAAGGAATAGAGCGGTCACCTTTCTTAGGAACAGGTTGAACTAGAGCTTGCTTCCAAGATGAAGGATAGATACTGGTTGACAGAATGAGGCAAAAATGATGGCAAAGCACGGGAGCCAGTTCATCTGCAAACTCCTTAAGGAACCTTGCAGGGATACCATCGGGACCAGATGGCTTGTTTGTCTTTAGTGAGCGAAGAACCTTAGGAACTTTGCGTGAAGAAAGGATAAGGGAGGGCATAGGTTTAGAGAGGGGAAAAGACTAAGGAACAGGTGCGCTGGAATTGTTGATAGAAGAGTTGGCAGAAAAATGAGAGCCAAAGAGAGTGGCTTTGTCAGTGGGAGAGCAAGCTATAGAACCATCAGAACGAATGAGAGGGGGAAAGCTTGAGTTACAGAAGTTTTTGGAGAGGTTTTTGGCTAAGGACCAGAAGCATTTGTCAGTGGGAGAGGAGTTAAGGTCATCAACTTTCCTTCTTATAAAGGAAGCCTTAGACCTTCGAATCTGAGCTGTACAGCGATACCTAGCTATAATAAAAGCAGAGCGAGTTAACTCGGAAGGAGAGGCTTGGTAAGATCGGTGAGCCTGATTCCTAGCCTGGATAGCCATGGAGCAGGCACGGTCAAAACAAGGTTTAGGGGGAGAGAAAGTTTTGATAGAAGAGGGGATGTACGCCTCCATTCCCGCGGTCATGATCTCGGCAACTTTTACAGCTACCCAATCAGGGTTGCGGGACCGAAAGCAGTAGTCATCCCATGGGAAGTCAAAGAGAAAGTTACGCAAATTTTCGTGTTGGGTTCGCTCGAAGTGCCAAAGGCGGCGTTGAGTAGGAGGGATTGGTGGTGGGGGAGCGAAAATGGAAGAGACAGAGATCATAGAGTGGTCAGATTTACCAAGAGGGGAAATCACAGAATAAGAGTAGTTTGAAGGGTTAGAAGTAAAAAATAGGTCAAGAGTGTTTGCAGCATGTTCGTGACGATCAGGAACGCGAGTAGGATGTTTGATAATTTGCTCCAGATCGTGAGTAATAGAGAAAGCAAGGCCCTCGCTTCCTCCCACATCAGTGTGAGAAGAGTGAAGCCACTCACTGTGGTGTACATTGAAGTCTCCAATGTAGAGAACTTCGGCATGTGGTGAGAAGATAGCAAGGACTCATGGCACGAGGAGAGATATTCAAAGAAAGACACAAACTCGGTGGAGTTTGGAGAACAGTAGCAGAAGCAAAGGATGATAGTGGTAGTGGAGAGATAGACTTTTAGCCAGAGAACATCAAAGTCAGGAGATTCAAGGTCCATGAGCCTCACAGTAGGAGTGTTAATGTTGCAGTATGCACAGACCCCACCTTTGGAACGAAAACGAGTATACAGATTATAGTGGGAGATTTGGAATGGGTCAGTGGAAGCATGTATAGACAACTGGGTTTCAGATAGGAGGAGGAGGTTAGGGAGGAAAGTGCCCAAGTGCTGTTCCACAGACAAGAGATTAGAGTTCAGCCCACGAATGTTTGAATAGTGAAGAGTGAAAGAAGCAGATCTATTGGGAGGTGCAAGGTTAAGAGCAGAACCATTACTACCACCAGGCGTGTCTGCCCTCAAGCCAATGGTGGAGTCAACACGATCCCCGGAGATTCTTCGCACCCCACTATGCCGGGTACTGGGGGCCATTAGTTGTGAACCTTCCATAAATAATGACAGAATGTGAGGAAAAGGAAAGTAAAAGAGACAGATGTGCAGAATGTTGTGACTTGTCAAATGTATTGGGATAGCAAGAGATGTGTAATGAATATGCCAGAATATTCAGTGATTACCTAATTGTGTTTACGGGAAAGAGCCCAAAGCTCGTATCTTCCCGTCTCCTCATCGGTTCCATTTTAGACTTAGTGATACTTATCATACCTGTCCTTAAAACTATGGATTGAGATAGCATTAACTACCTCCTCGCTTAGCCAATTCCAATTATCAACTACTCTTACACTGAAAAAGTATTTCCTAACATCCTGCAAAGAAGTTTTCTTACGAAGCTTCAAACTATGACCTCTAGTTCTAGAGCCAGCTATATCAAAATATCGATCCCTATCCACTCTATCATAACCATGAAGGAATTTAAAGACTATCACCATATCCCCCCTCACTCTTCTAGCTTCGAGTGATGGTAAGTCTAATTCCCTCAGCCTCTCATCATAACTGAGATTGCGTATTTCTGGCACCAGTTTCGTGGCATGTCTTTGAACTTTTTCAAGCTTAGCTATGTGCTTTTTCAAGTGCGGATTCCAAAAGGGGGCTGCATATTCGAGTTTTGGCCTCACATAGGTTACATAAATATTTCTGAACATTTCCTTGTCGATGTGCCTGAAGGCTACCCTTACATTTGATAAGAATGCATATGCTGCCCTTACTATGCCATTTATATGTATTTCTGGAGACAAATCTGCCAGTATGTTTATTCCTAGATCTCTCTCATTTTCTGTCTCTTGAAGTTGTACTCCAGCCACCGAGTAGTCAAGCTTGGGCCTTCTTGCACTTGTACCCATTCTCATTACCTTACATTTTGAAGTATTGAATTTCATTAGCCACTTTTCTGACCACACATGCAGATTATTTAGATCTTCCTGAAGTTCTCTACCATTGTTCTCGTTTTTTACTTTCTTCACAATCTTTGCATCATCTGCAAACATATTCATGAATGAATTTACAGACTCTGGTAGGTCATTTACATATACAAGGAACAAAAGTGGCCCTAAAACTGAAGCCTGTGGAACTCCACTACTAACTCTTCTCCATTCAGACACTGAGTGTCTTACTCTAACCCTCTGTTCCCTTCCTTCTAAGTAAGTTTTTATCCATTCCAAAACATTTCCACCTATTCTAGCCATTGATTGCAGCTTCCTAAAAGTCTCCCATGTGGAACAGTGTCAAACGCTTTCTGGAAGTCTAGGAATATGCAATCTGCCCAGCCCTCTCTTTCCTGTAAGATTTGGCTTACCTCATCATAAAATTCTAATAAGTTTGTTACTGTTGATCTACCTTCTCTGAAGCCATGTTGCCTCACTGACAAAAAGTTGAAGGATTCCAAGTGAAGAGAGATATGTTTCCTTAGTAATTTCTCCATAGCTTTGCTGGTCAAGGAAACTGGTCTATAGTTCAGAGCCGTATCCCTCCATCCCTTTTTGAAGATAGGTATCACATTTAGATGTAGGCATGAGGAAAGAACCGTCCTGAAGGAATACTCAACCTGGAACTGTCTGAACCAGTCCTAGTTGCATCCTAATACGTTGAATATCTACTACATTTAAGGGAAGTTATTTCTCTGGTTTTATTTATATGTACTAATATTTACTAACCTTAGTGTCTAGGAATTTGTTGTTATTTTGGTTTTTCAGGGTAAATCTTTACCTAACCTATTCGCCGGCACCTAACCATATACTCTACAGTACCATATGATGGTAATTTGGTAAGTTGGATATTTCTAAGCTAGGCTGTTTGTTTGAGATGTATAATTACATATGTTTTCCCTTGGGGTTATAACAACGTCACAGACTCCTTTTCTTTTATTAAGGGCTAGGACGGTGCTCTCTTTCGAAGGTCTGGTTTTGGCAGTGCAGCCATTACCCTGAGTGAATGTCATATCTATCCCCAGACCGTGGTGGGCTGCGAACCTTCGACCTGACGAATCAAAGTTGAATGCACTAACAACCCGACCAAGGTGGCAACACAGAGAGAGAGAGGCATCTGTTATATCCTTGCCCCTACCAAATCATGTGCTTGAATATTTCACTAGAAATGGCAACCAAGCCATCAGAAAATAGCCCTAACTAGAAAAGTGGATGGTTTGTAATCCTGCTGTTGATAAAGCATCTTTAAGGAAAGCCTATTACGAGAAAATATACACTGTACATATATTTATACAAGAGACTGTACACCTGGGCAAATGGAAGCGACACTAGATTTCTGTGACTAACAGGGCAGAAAGCTGATGCACGAATGACAGGGTATAAGGCTGATACACAACTAACAGGGTATAAGGCTGATACATGACTGACCATATAGTATTGCATTGCTCATAAAGAGAACTTATCATTCGCTGTTCTCCACAAACCACCCTGTTTACTAACTGGCTTGTTCACAATACCATATATTGTTCTAAAGCTATAACAGCCGAATTGGTCATCAGCTATCAGTAAAATGTACTAACTAACAGCTAAGTATGTAATTGGCCAACTAGCTTGTCAAAGAATCACTTAATACTCATATATCCACACCTCCCTCCCCCTCAAGCTCATAGCTCATTTATGAGCTAACTCTTTTCCATGAGTCGAGGTGAATGACGTGGCACAGTGGGGGGATTATCTACAGGACTTTTCAGTGCTGAGCAAGGGGTCACATGGGGAGAGGGACAACACTAGGAGAGGGCACTGGATTAAAATATAAACGATACCGCCACCAGACTCGTCTGCTGTGAAGACGTAGCTCTTACTCTCTGGACCTACTGTAGCCCATAACTACTTCGCTGGCCAACGATCAATTTGGCAAGGGGACAGGCATGGATATCGTACTGGCGCTTGACTTTTTCAATATGAGCGGCATCTCAGCGGTCACTGTCCTCGGTCAGGGCTTGTCATTCCAAAGGGCTTCGGGTGGGCTGGGACACAGGAGTGAAGGGGGCAGCCATACAGCACATGGGCGGGAGATAGTCTTGCAGACATAGGGGTGTTGCGTAGCTCTAGGAAGCCGTCTTTCAATATAAGGTGCTTTACAGACTTTACTGCCGCTTTGGCATATCCTTTTGATTGGGGATAGTGGGGCGAGAACATCACATGGAGAATGCCTCAATGTTCCATGATATTCCGAAAGTCAGTGCTGTTAAACAGTGGGCCTTTATCGTTCTTGAGGCAGAGGGGAACACTTACTTCTTGGACGTATATACAGAAAATCCTGACATCTCTTAAAGCCATTGTGTCGTGTCCGCAGGGTATGACCACAGGAGCCTGACAATCTGTCCACTATTACCAGGAATGACTTCCCTGCAACCTGGAAGAAATCAGTGTAGACAGACTCGAAAAGCCTCATAGGGTGATCGTCAGATTGAAGGGATTGGTGTTGCTGACTAGGCTCCTGAAGGGTCCTGTCGGTTTCCATAGAAGGTGATGACTTGTCCACTGTGGTGATGGCGTTGCAAGTAACGATGTTTTTTACATGACGGCTGTTGCCATGTTTCTTGCGGGGAGGAAGGGAAGCTCTATCAGAGCCTGAAGATCTGTCCTGGCCCCTGTCATTTTTCTTGCAACATATGTCATAGTGGCTAGTCTTGTTGCAATTGCAACATTGCACATCCTTTGCTGGGCATCTCGGGATCCTGGTCCAGTGACCCTTATGGCCAGAGTTGGTACAGTTGTCGTCAGCAGTAGGGTACCTTCCCGGGCCGTGTCAGCAATTGCAGGATTGGCATGAAAAACTGGATAAAGACTGTGTTGGTGGAGTCTGCTGGGAGGAAGTAGTCTTCTGCCGTCGGAGTTCCTTCTTGTACGCAGAAATAGCATGTAGCTGACTCGGTAAGGCATTAATAGCTGAAGCATATATATGGACATCCTTGAATGACCAACACATCATGAATGTGTGGAGGGATGCAGCTGCATTGAGAGAGATAAGGCATTGTACAGGGTCCTGATATCGGACTCCCATTGGGATCACCATTTTCAATTGTGTCTCACTACATGTAATAGAATCGCCAAAACACAGGTCAACCTTCTCAGCCAGGTTTTTGAGGCAGACATAAAAGTCGCTGAAGGACTCACTGTCGGCTTATTTACAGAAAAGTAGGTCATTACGTCGAATCACTTCGCTCCTGAAGTTCTTGAAGTGATCTTGTAAACGGACTAGTTCTTCGTCCACAGTGAGATAGGTGTCTGGAGGGATGCCAAATGTGTGCTCCAGAACTTTTTATAAGTCAAGGGAGATGCACATGCAAAGCTGTATAAGATGTTCCTCTCTTGACATTTTCTGAAGGTCTATCATGATAGCAAAGTCGTGCCACCTCCGACGCCAGTGGCGAAAAACTTGAAGCATTGCATCAGCTTGCAGAGTGGGTGGGCTCTGTGGCACTGGTTTGCTTGGAGGAGGAGGAGCAGCCATGGGCGTAGCCGTGAAAACTGGTGTCTCGGACGGATGAACAGGAGGGCTGTGGGTTGCTGGAGGAGTCATAGGAGGTACTGGTGTATCCTGGGAATTGACACTAACAGACGAATCTGTTGGGGTTGTTGGGTGGTAAGGTACAGCTTGTGTGGGTGGGGCAGCTGTGAGCAGTGGAGCTGTGCCACTCCACATGTGTGACATCGTCTGTAGGAGTGCCGTAAATCTTTCAATTTCTTCCTGGCATCCTAAGTTGTCAGTTTTCCTACGAAGCTCGCCCTGGTAAAGTTGGCGTTGCTCAGACTCTTGTAGAAACTTCAGAAGTTGAAGGGCATCACCCCTACTATCCCAAGTGGCCATAACATTGGGAGAATGCGGCAGCCTCTGCCTTATAATGAGTCATTTTTTCCTCATATTCCTCATGAAGAGCAGTGAGGAAGTGAAGGAAGTCGTGAAGTTCGTCCAGGGCAAGTGGGGAGTCTCTGGATTGGGCAGAATAATAATAATAATAATAACAATAATAATAATAATAATAATAATAATAATAATGATGCCCTTTTTCCACAAAAAATTACAGTGGGTATTCTTGAAAAAAAAATTATTATACATACAAAAAATTTGCATATGTTTATATAGAATTTAATACGTATATCTGACTTGTAGATAACTTTTCACTTCTTTTTTAAAAGGGGTGATTTGAGGGAAATCTTTTATGTGGTTTGACAATGCATTCCATAGCTTAGCTCCTCTGACACATAGTGCCCTGTCCACATGGACTGTGGTAGCTCTTGGCACCACTATGTTGCCTGATTTTCTTGTATCTCTGACTATCACATCTCCTACCCTTTCTAGACATTGTAACCACCTTGGCAGGTAACAATTTATGAATTTGTACATAAACAAAAAAGTATGTAATTTAATTGTTCATTTACCTTTAACCAGTTCATATCCTTAATATATGGTGTAGCTCATTCATATTTTCTTCCATTACCATTAGCCACTTTGGCAGCAAAATTTTAAAGTTTTTGCACATTTTTCATTAAAGAAGTGCGCAGTAGCAAAATATACTTAATAACAAGGACTCAACTATGATTTTTCATTCTCTTTATCAAAATGATCTTTGATGCGATTCAAAAAGAGTAATGGTCCATTTGCTTTAGTACACGTAGTCTCCACATGCTTATCAAATTGTAAATAAAAAATTTTAATCAGTCCCAGAGTTTTTACATATTTAGAGGGTTTCACACTTGTAGTTCCCATGTTAATTGTCGATGCTGTGTCTTGACCCAAATAATATGAACTAAGTCTTACTAGCGTTTAGTTTTAAGCCATTTAGATCACAGTAATTTTGAAGTTTTTGCACATTTTTCATTAAAGAAGTGCGCAGTAGCAAAATATACTTAATAACAAGGACTCAACTATAATTTTTAATTCTCTTTATCAAAATGATCTTTGATGCAATTCAAAAAGAGTAATGGTCCATTTGCTTTAGCACACATAGTCTCCACATGCTTATCAAATTGTAAATAAAAAATTTTAATCAGTCCCAGAGTTTTTACATATTTTGAGGGTTTCACACTTGTAGTTCCTATGTTAATTGTCGATGCTGTGTCTTGACCCAAATAATATGAACTGAATCTTACTAGCATTTAGTTTTAAGCCATTTAGATCACAGTAATTTTCTTACTCGCAGTTTAATTGATTACATCTGAAAACTAAGAGATTTCAATTTTACAAAAGGTTGTGCATGAAGGAATTGTACATCATCTGCAAACTGCACCATAATACCATCCACTACTACACTAGTTATGTGATTTATAAACAATTTAAAAAGAAAAGGACCAAGTACAATAGCTTGTGGTACTCCAAATTTTACAGCTCCTTTTGGGGATGTGTATGAATCTATTTTGACTGCTTGATTGCAGTTCAGTAAATAGTTGGAGAACCAGGAGTCATCTACATTATGCATTTTTAATTTCTGAAGTAGAAATTGTGCAGTAGAAAAAGGCAGGTAAGGCTCAGAGTGAGTAAAATCCTGGAATGTAAAACAGGTTCCTGGGTAAAAAGTAGTGAAAATGAGCAAACTGTACTGACTCACTATTCTACACTCGTTGAGCACTATGCACTGCACCTTAACGTCTTTTACTGCACATTAATCCAAAAGCGGAGCGTTGCGGGGGGTTCAATAACTCAGATGAGTAGGCTGATTGCACAGAGTTTGTCTTTTATAAGGCACAGAACCTGAAAAAATACTCACTGCGCCATGTTGATATAGCTTTGTGAAGTAAACTCAGTTCTGGCTTTAAAGTCTATTACAAGAAAATATAAACATATATTTATACAAGACACTATACCTGGGCAAATGGGAGAGACACTAGACTTGCATGACTAACAGGACACAAACCTGATGCATGCCTGATAGGGTATAAGGCTGATACACGATTAACAGGGTATAAGGCTGATACACGACTGACCATATAGTATTGCATTACTCATGAAGAGAGCTTATCATCTGCTGTTCTCCACAAACCACCCTGTTCACTAACTGGCTTGGTCAGAGTACTATATACCGTTCTAAGGCTCTAACAGCCAAATTGGCCGTCAGCTATCAGTAAAATATACTTACTAAGAGTCGAGTACGTGATTGGCCGATGAGCTTGTTGAAGGACCACATAACACATACTGTATATCCACACCTTCCCTCCCAAAATTTTGTCCTTTTTTCAGTACAGTTGATGGAGTACAATAATGCCCTGATACCTATAAAAAGTAATGAAATGGGGAGGATATATACAGAAACAGTTAAAGAATAACCATTAGTTATTAATGACTGGATTTGAATTAGATTGTTTGTTGATAGAAATTGTGGCTGCTGTGGCTGGCTCGGTAGTTTGCACGACTGATTCGTTAGGTTGTTGGTTCATGGCCTGCCACGGTCTGAGTTTAGATAAGGCATTCAATCAATCTAATGGTCACATTTGCCAAAGCCAAAGTCCTTTGACGAAAGGCAACATCCTAAACAGAAAAGGGAGTCTGACCTAATACCAGATTGTTTGTTGATGAAAATAATATTGTTGTCTGCTCTAATATTGTGCTTGAGGTCACGTCGAATATCATTTAAAAAGCCTCAAAGTTATTGTCACCCAGATGATCAACATATAATTGTATGTCTGTTTTTATTCACAGATTGCATTTATCTCCTGTGAATACTACGAAACATACCTCACCTGACCTTTCCGGTGTGTTGTGTCTGGGACGTTGATAGTCAATCCTCGCCAGCCATTTCGATCTTCTGCCATCAGTATCAATCATGAAGGTGGTACTTGCTGATACAGATCTTCAGTTAATGTAGTTAAGTACTTATACAGTAATGAAATATAAGTATAGAATTCTTAATTCGTCTTGTGTTACTGTTACACTGAAATAATGTTTTAGAGGATTTTGATGCCTCAAAGACATGTCTTTGTTTCTGGGCAATGATGCATATAACCATAACTCCAAGAACAGACTTACTTCCATAACCATCAAGCTGTAACTGAAGAGTGAATGCAATCCAGGGATCAACGAGGAGTGTGCTGAGGGATAGCTTCTCTTGATAACATAATAGAATTGTAATTTTTCTTTAGGAAAAAATTCCTTTGAAGAAGCCTCCCTATATTCAGAGTTAAAGTTCCTTAAAATAATATAAATTTTTGTCTATTGGCTAATAGTTGCTATTAAATGCCTGCCAAGGTACCTCATTCATCAGTTAATTGATCTACCTTGTGAACTTCTCAAATACAAAGACCTTTAATATTATTTTGATGCAGATAAGAACATAAATACTTGAAAATTTGATTCTTTAATTTTTAAAATTTTAAAATTACAGTATACAAGGTTTGTATTGCATGTGCCATTCAATTCGTACATTATTCTCCGTGGTAACGCTCTCGACTTGTCAGGTCGAGGGTTCGCTGCCCCTCACGGTCTGAGGTTAAAATTGACACTCACTCAGGGTAACAATCACACTTGCCAAAAGCAAAATCCTTTGCGAGAAGGCACTGTCCTCGCCCTGAGTCGTAAAAGGGAGTCCGTGACGTAAAACTGTTGTATATAAAGTGAGGAAACTCAGATGGACAAAACACAAAAATATTGTCTCAGCAAAAAAATATCTCGATATTAATCTTTTAGTTCATTTACTTATTGGAATTTTGTTTTGTACATCTGTGGCTTTTTTACACATACATTTCTTGCATTTGTTTCATACCCAATAATATGGAGTGTTCAGCAATTCGCAACTGATATAATTTAACTCTATAGATTTACTTATTTTTTTTTAAAATAGAAGTTGCAACAAAGGGATTAATGCTGTAATTGAATGATTTTTTTTTTTTAGCATCAGGCAATTTCATTTCAGTGCCTGCTATTTTTATTTTCATTCAGAAAAATTACATTAGTTTTAGATTATTATTCTTTATTGTTCTTGTACTTTGCATCGGATAGCATAGATTGATCATTAAATTCGTTAACTGTATGCTTTCTCCCTATTTTAGGTTAAATTGGCAGAATAGATCAAATATTTGATGCATTTACAATTGAATGATGTTATGAAAACTCAAAATTTAGTTAAATTCAAAGCCTCCAAGACACAGTTTTTTTGGTTATCTCTATATCTTTTCCTCCTGATAATCCTATTGTCTTCGAAACTAACGAAATTTACCCTCTTAACTCTATCAACATATTAGGAATCCATATAGCCTCTAACTTCTCTTGGAGGAATCACAATATCCAAATTTCTAAATCTTCATCCAAAAAATTAGGGGTTTTGTTTCGTTTTCGTCATTACTTTTCCTCTTTGCAGTTACTTTAAATATATAATGGTCTTATCCGTCCCTGCTTAGAATACTGCTCACACATCTGGGGTGCTTCTTCTTATACTTATCTTCTTGATAGGGTTGAATCTAAGGCAGTCAGACTCATTAATGATCCTTCTCTTACTTCTAATCTGGATTCTCTCTCTCCGCCATATCTTCCCTTTATCTTTTCTATCGCTACTCTGATGAATTGGCGAGTTGCATCCCTTCCCCAATGTCAAGGCCGCGTAACACTCACCAAGCTGCCTCATCTGACAGGTTCTGTGTGAAGATTTGTAGCTCATGGATGGGTTGGTGCAGCGACTGCTTCTTCCCATCTACCTCCAGACTCTGGAACTCTCTTCCTCCTCCTCTTTTTCCCAATTCTTATGACCTTTCATCCTTCAAAAAGCAGATCTATCGTCATCTCAGAGCCTAGTCCTCCATATCTCTGGGTCCTCTGTACTTTGACTCTTTTACCTGTCTGTCGTTTTCCTGTGTGTGACATTACCTCATCTCTGCCTTGTCCTTAACCTTTTTCTTTTCCTTGGTCTTGGTATTTTCTCGTGCCCGGGCCTTTATTGATGAGGGCAGTTTCTGCCTGTCCCGGTGTCACACGTGTGTATATATATATATATATATATATATATATATATATATATATATATATATATATATATATATATATATATATATATAAACACATTCTTCTCTCTGTTGCGCTCACCTCTCCAATAAAAAAAAATTAGTCAGGGATAAAATGTATAGACAGGTTCACATTACAGAAAATTTATTAATGGAGTAGACCATTACATATGATACAGCATGTACATCACAGAACTTATAAAGTGGTGAAAACTGAAAGTGTCGGGTTGGTCTCAGTTTTAAGTTAAAATTTAAATTAATGATACATTACTCGAATCTTGGCTCAGAAATCACATTCTAATACCATTAACATAAATGAATCTTACATTTTTAAGTACGCTATATGTATAGCGTACAAGATCTCTGAATATTCTACGTATTAACAGAACTAAAAAATCAAATATCTGCAACCAACCCGCACCAGCCCACACGGTTTAAAGGTTGACCCAGCTCCCTCAGTCCTTACCTAGTGGTGTTTTCATCCCTTTCATGCCATTCCATCAAATCTAATCTTACAAGCAGTAGTTGCAAGGCACTCTCTCTTGATCTTGAAGTAAATCTTTAATAAAATTGTAAATTCTCACTTGATATGTAAGACCGATTAGATTTCGTAACAAGAAATCAGGAATTTTTATCAAAAGAATGTACAGTAAAGTAGCAAGGGGAACTAGTTTGAGACTACAGCTTGCAAGAATTATGTGGTCAAGGCCTGAATTTGTAATACTGTACATAATTGTACTGCTGAATATCTACTGATAATGCTGAGTTGGTTACATATTTCAGCTAAAGGGATGCTAGGTATGAATAAGGTTACTGAAGCCAAGCCATTCCTCCACCTTGGCCAGTAACAGTTAACAATTCTAGAAACAATGCTGGCAGAGGCTAGCTAACTGGAGCAGTTGTCCGTCGGACTATTCACCTTTTCGAGAGAATAGGTAAAAAAAAAAAAAAAAAAAAAAACTTGGATGTTCAAATGGAATGCATCACTCCATTTTATACATATTGTATAAGATACATTTTTTTACATTATGATACAGTTGAAAACGTCCTACGTACACGCTAGTGTGGCCTGGATGACAAAACGTCTGGCGTAAAGGCTAAAGGACTACCCCCTTATGCAAGGCAATGATTAGTATAGATAACAGCAATGTGCGCTTCTTGTTTTCTTATTCTGAATTTAACAAGCAATGCATTTGCCACATTACATGACTATGCCCAAAGTGTTCATTTATTTCCCCTTGAAGCATGACTAAGAAGCCACATAGTGCCGCATCCACATAAACAGTGCCTAGGGAGCAGGTGCCAATTAGCACACCTCAAGGCTAACTACACTAATACAAACAATACAAAAATTACACGAAACTTTTATAATAACTGCTAATATCAACAGACATGGTGCAAATACTGCAACATTAAAAATTCAATGAGAAGTTTTTTAACAAGAATACATAGTTTGATATATGAACACAATAAAAAACTCCAGAGAAGCGAGTGCCAAGAATAGGGGTGAAAAAGGACCATGTCCGTCTACATCTAAAGCAAACAAAGGTTACAAATATTGAAAATGTACACAGATGTACAGTTAAAAGACAACTGGGTCCCCTAATTAACTTTTTTTTTTTTCATTTACCAATCCAATACTACAGACGTGGAAAAAATTTCAATATCTAGTCAATTACAGAACCAAGAGTCAGTTTGGAGAAAGAGAGAGCCTTTCCATGGAGAAGAGTGAATATGTTCAGTTTTAAATCAATGTTTTTTTTTTTAAGGCAAGAACTGGCAAGAATCATCTCCATTCAGATGTTGAAACTTAAAGTGCAATACATGGCAAAAAGTGGTTAAGCGAGAGGCAAAACGACCAAAAAATTGTCAACATTTCACATCTTCCCCGCAGGAATTGTGAGATCAAGACAGTAAATGTTACAGTAATGTTTTCGACTACTGTTAGCTTAAGACATATACAAAATACAAGTTTACAAGAAAAATTACACCTACATATGCAATATACAACTAGTATATGCTCAAACAGGCAGGTACAGGCCAAGCTAAGATCTTGCTTCACAATTGAAATATTTACAATTTACTATACAGCAGTAACACAGCTCAAAAAAAGGATATCACCATGTGCTCTGTACAATTATGGCTTTTACAAAGGTACATCTTCCAAATGTACACATTTCTGTACACTAATTTATTACAAAATGTTTACATTATCAGCCACAATATTGGCCTCCTCAAGGAGGAAAAAAAAGGGGAGGTTTCAATAATATTCACAAATTTACAATTTCACAAAATGTTAGCTCATTTTAGCAAAGGGAAGGAGGAGATCTACAGTATTAACACTGGGGGGACCTGTTCCAGCCTGCGTGAGCACAAGTACACGGGGTACGGATATTAAAGAGAAAAAACCGATAGAATAATAATTGCTTTATAATTAAAAAATCATTCATAGCCCCAATGACCGGCGAGAAAAGTGAGAAAGTACACACACTACTGTGCATCCCTCACTCCCACTCCAGTTCCAAGCCAGCCATGATACTTCTAAGCAACAGTAGCAAACTGCAAAATAATAAAAAGTTTTATCTCAGACAGACAATGCATTGTCAAGAGGGCTAATGAGATGGTTGGCTACTGAGACCCTGTCATAATAGAAAAAAATAAAAAATAAAAATCGTCTGTCATGCATAAATGTATCACTGCAGTCCTCGTATTCTGTTAACAGACACTACAGAATAATAACCTTTATAAACTTCCAAAAGGATATCGCTCTATCTTGTTAATTTCTTTTAGGATGTTAAATGCAGTGCTTGCGACAATGTCTTAATTTTTGTTTTAATTGTTACAATTCTAATGCTTATATTCATACAATACAACGAAGACACTGGTCAACGTAGCAAACAGGCAAAAAATTGCTGGAATTAATGCCTGTTTCAATGATGGAATTTATTTATTACAATGACATTACAAACACACAAACAAGTAAGAAAATATAGAATATTCATTCAACTGTACAGATTTACAGTAATGCCCAATATAACACATTTTCCTTTATATAAACAGTTGATACACTGTACACAATTTTACAATGCACTAGGCCGACACGAGCCATAGGCTGGACGAGGGCAGAGACCCCATGCCACGTTTGGGACACAGGCCAAGGCAGGCTTTTTCATCATCGTCAGCAATCACACCCACTGTGAAGCAGCAGTAGCAACACACACACAACACCAGTGAAACCAATCCCCCCCCAAATCCACCATTTGTTTTGGCAATATATTATATATATATATATATATATATATATATATATATATATATATATATATATATATATATATATATATATACTCCCAAGATGAGAGAAGAGAGGAAAAATTAAAAAGTTGAATGAATGAAATGATTTGAGCCTGTTATGTACCAGTTGATCACTTTGGGCATATTTTTTTTTTTTACTCTGGACATTGTCGTATGGAATTGGGATGAAAACATCTTACGATCAACTAGTCCTCTCAATTTCACAACTTCAGACATACGTACGTACACGACTTCCATTCTGTTAATTACATCACAACTACGTCTACCATAGTTTGGCCTGCCCAGACAAACATGGCTTCTTTAACTACTACAATATACACCGTTACTCAAGTGAAAGAAAAAGATAAACAAGAGTTAATACAATTCTAGGTAACAACGAGTACCAATTGGGTAAAAAGAGGCAAAAAGGTATATCCAAGTTTCAAAATGGTAATATATATTTCATTCATATATATAAAGTATAAGTATATATATGCATATATACCGTATTTAAGAAAAGCTCACTACAGCAAAAATCATGCAATAGCCAGAAGCCCACAGTAATGAAGAACATGCTCTAAATGTTTTATCAATCTACACGAGCCTAGCTGAAAAAAGATACTAATGCTGTAAGGGCACACAAAATAAGTTCTGAAATCTCAAGGAGGTCGTTTTTCAAGTCTTAAAAGTTACGGAGCAGATCCCTCGTACGATCCTCGTCTATAATAAAATTATACATTTTTCCTGATAACCACACACACATGGGTACAATATCACCTTCAAAGTTATAAACTTCATACCTTTTAATGTTTTAAAATATCAGCAAAACTTATTATCCAGCTTTTAATTAAAATGCCAATCTTTCCTAAATAATAAAAAATATATTTAGGGTTTTCATAATACTTAAACAATCAAAGTTTGTGTTTTCAATGCAAAAGAATGTTAATATTGATTTCTTCTATTACACCCTGCATTTCAAAAAGTAAGAAAATTGAATTAAATTCAAAAAATAATTACAACTACACATCATTAACATGTATAGAAATAATGGTGAAAAAAAAAAAAATTCTTTCAGGGTGCTAAAATAAACTAAACCTGCATGTAGCTAATTTCCTTGTACCCAATATGAGTAGACAACTTCTGGCAACAAAACTGCAACAATAAGAAGGCAGCTTAAAGGGGGCTAGCCATGTTGGCACCCATTGTATCTGGGGCATTCTTCATGAAATATTTCTCAAGCTTGGCCAGTATATGCTTCCCTGTAAGGAGAAAGAGGAAATATTATAGAACATAAAACTCTTACGGGTGAGGGGAGGCGAGCTAGTTTTTCCCTCATTGAGCCCCTAACTCATGACACAATCACTGAAGGATTACACAAATCTTTTAATCTGAACAAATGAAAGATATCTATGTAATATTCTTAGTGGCTCATCCTTCTCTTGAAGGAGGCAAGTGAAAGGGAGAGCCCTGGTAGCAGAGGAAGGAAGATGATCGGTTTTACATCACGGCTCCCATTTCCACTAAGGGCTAGGACGCTGGCTTCTTGTGATGCTTTGGTTTTGACAGGTGCGATTGTTAAACTGAGTGAATGCCACCACCCACACATTCCCTAGGTGTATCACGACACAACTATTAGGAAGGGGAAGGGTTAGCAATTTCACCCTCCCTGACTAGCCTGCTGGCTAGTAGTGGTAACGCGCTGGCTTCGCATTCGCGAGGTCGAAAGATCGGTTCCCGTCAAAGACCGAGAGTTTAAGCTGTTTACTGGCAGGTACCGCTGTGGTTGGGCACCACAGTGGGGGGCTGGGGCTTGCCTCGGCTGACGAATACCCATTGTATAATGAAATGGAAATAAAGGTTTATTATTATTGGCACACAATAACCTGATAGAGAGGTAAGGACAATGGCATCCTGCTTTTCCTATTGTATTTACTCTTGTACACCCTGATAGATCCTAGAAGGATACTCCATGACGCTGATCTGTCCTAGGATGGCTTTGACGACATGGCTGAAGAGGTGCGCGAGAGAATGAAGAGTGAGCACAGTTGTGTATAACCTATAGTGACAAACGGAGAAAAATTGTATGCAAATGATGGGGCCAGGGTAATATAAATTCACACAAAAACTTACCATAGGTGTATTTACGAAGAGTGGAAATGTGTGGGCGGATCTTGTGCATGAGCATCTTGCGCTGAGCTGGTTCAGCCACGTCAATCATTTTCTGTACCACGTAGTTGGCATACTGATCTTTCATTAACACCAGTAGGGAGCTGTGAGTGTTGTCGCTATATCCACATACCTGAAAAAACAAAGACATAAGAAATGGTAATGGCTGTTAACATCTCTTATAATCAAGTCACATCAGACATGTCACAACACTCCACATCCGTTTCTCTTTGCTTTATGTTTTCTTCGTGCTATGGCCCAAAGAGAGTGAGTTTCTTCACCCGTCCTGATGCCACACATTTTAAGATATTGATAAAATATTAGAAAAATGCAGGTCAAAGAAGTGTAATGGGACTAGTTATATTTGTAGTAATTCTTTCATGAAATTAAGTAAATGTAATATTCAGTTACGTGTATTGTCAGATTCAACATTACATATATCAAAATGAACAACTACATTTTACCTGCAGAGAATCCTAATTAAAATATTTTTCTATTTTAAAAAGATTTTCTTGTCTTATCTCTAGGTATCTCAAATCACACACAAAAAAAAATTATATCTTGTATTTAAGAGTAAATATTCCTGAGTTGACTTAGCACACTTGGAAGGGAAATTCAGGAATAATCATCATGAAGAAGAGGAAGAAGAGAAAGAAGAAGAAGAAGAAGAGAAAGAAGAAGCAGAAGAGAAAGAATAATAATAATAATAATATATATAAATAAAAAAAAAAATAAAATAAAATAAATCTGAAATATACTAGTATCTTTGTTACCCGAATAACTATTGTAACATAAACTGACTGGCCAAAGGGTTACCAATACGTGACGATGTACATTAGAAAGAGTTGAAGACAAAAATGCATTGCACACATGCAGCTTTATTCCCGGATGGGGTGGGCAATCTATGGAAAACATACTGCCCCAATTGCGTTTGATTACACACCAGCATCCACCCATGTTGTGTGCTTTATATAAAACATATGGGAAAAAAAAATGCCATACAATACAAGAAAACATTGGCATGCCAAGGCAAGTGTTCTAGTGCCCATATGTTCTGAAACAAGCCCGCAGAATATAAAATGCAAATTTGATGCCAACAGGGTCCATCTTGTATGCTTGCCACTTGATGCATTCTGATCTTAAGATCTTAAGGGGTTAAGACTTATCATCCATTACTACACCTACATCTTCAAAGACCATATATGATTACATACTGAAAGTGGAAAAACTGTTCATTAAAGAAAAGCATTACAAATAATATAATGCAAGAAGGACGTGCACTCATTTGCACGACTACAAATGCACCTACATACCTCTTCTATGAGCACGGCCCGCTCAGCACGCGTGGCATGGGTCACGCATTTTTCTACGACATTAGATGCAAACTTGTGCTGCGATAGTTTCAAAACGCCTCCTCGTACCACGCCGACGATCTTGCTCTTGTCTTCAGGTTTTCCATGCTCTGAAAAGAGACAATGCATTTTATGAGTAATACTATTACAGTACAAGAAGCAACAGTGCTTAAAAAAGTATTCTTTCCCAGTGATGGCCAGAATTATATTTTTGAATAGTCTTAATTATGGCCTTACGCTGCCAAGTATATATACAATATTCATAAATACTCCAAGTATGTGGTATTTATACGAGTCTGAATGGATTACAAAATAATGACAACATATCACAAGATAAAAGAATGCAAAGCTGAACTTCAGAGGTAAATGTTTCAATCGCAAGAATTATGAAATGAAGAGGGTACAACATGCATCGTAAGAGAAGCGTTGCGTCGCTTTGTACCTAACACATGCTGGATGACATAGTTGCCGTACTGATCCTGTAGCAACTGCTCCGTGTGCTGGTGGAGTTCTTCAAGCACGGGCGAAGTCTGGTCACCAGTGCAGTGCTCTAAAATGCGTTGAATCACACGACAACCATATGGGTGTGTTGACAACGTGAACACCTGCCCCTGAAAGAATATGTATAATTTTTTTTTATTATTGTGGCACCAGGACGGGCCAAAAATAAAATTACAATAAATTTACCCTCATCAAGCCTGGGCACAAAGAAAATATAAAGAGATACGGAGATGGGGAGTATTGTGACTTGTCAGATATGAAGGGATAAGACATGTGTAACGTATATCCAAGAATATTCGGTGTTGATGTAGGCATAGAAAAAGAACCGTAACTGAAGGAAGACTTAACATCGAACTGTCCCGTACAATCTTATTTAAGTCTACAAGACCGTTCAGCTGTAGTATTGCAATGGGAGGTTGATGCCATGGGCCAACCTACTACATGTAAAATGATGATTAACGAGCTTATGTAAGGGACTTTTTTTTTTATATATATATATATATATATATATATATATACACGAGGGGCTAGGACAGTGCCTTCTTGCAAAATGACTTTGGTTTTGGCAATGAGTGCATTACCATGAGTCAATGCCCTTTCATACCTCAGACCACACCTGCCCCGGCAAGAATATGTATCAATGATAATGATCGGTTTCACGGCAGACTCCTTTTTCTATTAAGGGCTGAAACGGTGCCTTCATGCAAAGGACTTTGGTTTTGGCAAGTGTGACCGTTACCCTGAGTGAATGCCCTTTCTAACCTCAGACTGTGGCAGGTCTCCTACCTACGACCGGGTATATCAAAGTTGCAAGCATTACCTCTCAGCCAATGTGGCCACGAAAGAAAAGAATTGTATACGAATAATTACTAATAATGGTACTCACAGGATCACCTAATAAAATTTTGAGAAGTATATATTATGTCATTGCTGTACATGGTACTCACAGGCCCAAGAGTGAAACTAGAGCACTAACAAAAAGCTCAATAAGAATGAATGAACTTCACAGAATGATAGCAGCAGAAACAGAATGACATATATCTTCATTACTTACTTGGAAGGCGTTGATAATGAACTGCAATGCCATTGGATCCACACACTCGATGCATTTCTGAACCACATGGTTGCCTGAAAGTTTAAATACATGAACTGTGATCAACTTGTACTTGGACTATAAAAATGTTATTTTTGCAATAAATTAACAAACATTTAAGACTATTAAAATGCTATTTTTCATATTACCACCTTTTCAAGTCACATTAAGTTTCAGAGCACAAACCTACCATTCTGGTCTTTGACACACTTCAAGACGTGTCCGTCCAGTTCGCGGACAATGTCCTTCTGCTGGTCCTGCGTGATGCATTCAAGGGCTTTTTGTATGACTCTGCAACCGTACATTTGCAATGCTAAAGGTAACACATGACCACGAATCTTATTGGCCAATACCGTCTTTTGCTCAGGTGTGCCAAATTCAAAGAATTTTTGAATAACATAATTACCTGGAGGAAAAAAAAAAATAGCACACTGAAAAGATCAAACATTTTTCTTAACATGAAAAAAAAAAAAAAAAAAAAAAAAAAAAAAAAAAAAAAAAAAAAAAAGGATTTCACCAGTGAATATAAAATTTTACCACTTTTTAATGTTACAATGAAATAATAATCCAGATATATTAATACAATTGCTTAATGCTTGCTTGTAAACATTAGTAAATATAGATTACCTCCCACAGATTCAAATATACAAGTATTATAAAGTACGACAAATATGCACCTTCTAAAAACTGTCCGTTTAGTGCCGTTGTTTATAAAAGGGTACAGTGTCAATATGAACTTACCAAATACATCAGTCATAAGGGAGTAGGCAGCTGTCAGAATTTCATTAAATACCATCTGCTTCTCGGCTGGTGTGGCCCGTTCCAATTTCTGTTGTATAAATCTGTCATTGGAAAGAATAAAAAATAGAAAAATGAATATGCAGCATTTACTGAAACTGTATACTCTGTAACTTGCAAAATATGCCATGGGTAATTTAAACCACTAAAAATACAGATTTTTGAAGCCATCCTCTGGCTACAAGAAAACTACCCTTGCAATACAAACCTTGAACCATGTTGATCTTGACTGAATTCCACAATATGGTTAGCCAGGTCTCTAAGCTGAAGATTCGGAAACCTATTGTTGCGAAAGTCTTCCAAAAGACGAGAGCGTCCAGTGCACTTGTCCAAGCTTAAGTTTCTTTTCAAAGGTGGGAATAGTGTTGAAGAACCTCCGGTAAACATGCCATTTGTAGATCCGTTCCGGAACTTTGCTTCGGCTCCAGGTGCGGCTGAAATAACTCTGTTGCCAGACATGAGAGCTCCTAGAGGTAACGAAGACGAAGTGCTTAAACTCGGCGGAGGCGTAAGACTACCAGACGTGAGACCTATTGGTCCAGGTGATGCCGTTACTGTACCAAGAGCTCCGTAATTACTCGTCCATTTACCACTTCGGAAGTCTTGAGAAAGTGGCGATAAGACGGAAGTCGTTCGATCTAAAGAATCTCGTCGGCCCATGCTGCTCCCTCCCAAACCTGCAAAGAATGAAGATGCCAAAACATAAATATATCATTCAGTAAATTCACTAAAAGGACATGCACTTACTCCCCAATTAATTTACCAAACAAAAACCAAGCATATCCGTAAGACAGGACTTTCATACATTATTATTTATTTATTTTTTTTTGGTAAGGAACAAATGTGGATGAATTTTTCTGGAGGAGGTTTAATCTCAAAGGTTGTAAACTTTGGTTAATGGAACTGAACTTACCACCACCTAAATTGCCAATAGCAGGGGATCCAATTGTGCCCAGGGAGCTATTGCCAAAACCTAGACTACTAGTCTGCAGACCCAACGAGTAGTTGTTGCCTGTTAGTGCATTGGAAGTCTGCAAGCCTTGCGAGAGGGAATCTGCAACAACGAGAAAACGAAACCACACGCTATAAATCTATGAAAGTAATTTCTGCAAGACATGACGCAAATACCATCAAGGTTATACTGCTCAGTCAAGGTACAAGATTTATCTGAACATGAGCGAAGCAATATGAATAATGCTGAATTAAATTGGCAAAACTTTTTTCATTCAATCACAGTACATCCTTGATTTTCAATAGGTATTTGTATATGTATGTGCAATATTTCCCCTCAATGGGTCAGAGTCACACCTGTTAGTAAAAAACAAGTCCAAAACATATAGTTCATGCAATTCACACTGGCCAGTTTATATGGTACAGCATATACATCACACAGTATTTACAGATTAAATTCTTTTTACAGAGAAATTGTTAACATTTTGTCCATGAGTAACTGACCAATGACCACCTGAGTATTATTAGTCTGAATTGTTAACAATCACAGCAAAAAAAAAACTGTACCAGCAAGGGTGTTCCCTGTGAAGGTCTGATTGTTGTTGAGGCTCGGAGTTTGACTATTATTATAGAGCGAAGCTGGCGGAGTTCCTATTTGAGGAGCCTGAAAAAACAAAAACAAAACTATATAAATATATAAAAGTATGTATATTGCTAAATGCATAAGTGAATGAGGCAACCCTTTACCCCCAAGGAGCTAAGAGTAGCTGAGGTACGTGTGGATCATGATGAACGCGTTTCTTGGCTTGGCCACCCCCCTTACATGGGAGAATGGGGCCATGTATGTGTATATATATTAAGAGGAACAAACCTATGTCATTTTTCATGTAATACTGACACCATATAGTTACATTGTTGGTTATTTCTACGACTGTACGATCACTAAAAAATATCTATTTAACGAACCTGATTACTCAAAATTCGCATATTGTTGGCAGCAGCTGCTTGAGCGCCATTCGCCCCATTTATCAAAACGGGTGCCGGAGATACCAATCTGACAGGGGCACCGTTGCCCACGCCACGCAGATTGCCCATCAATACTGCCCCATTCTGGTCATAATACGCTGGAATTACCTGCTTCATGATTTAGAGAGAGATACAATTAGCCAATTATAAAATATTTTTTTAAATTACACTGAACCTATGTTGCAAAGCCCTTCATTAGATATTGAGAATGTCTGTAAATACAATATTGCGAAATTTTTCATGTTGCAAAGCCCTTCTTAACACAGTAAATGTCTGTAGGAAACACATGATACTGTGAACTTCTACATTATATTAAACTCAATTTTGCAAAGCCCTTCATATCACAAGAAAGAATGTCTGTAGTACACACCTAATACTGTGATATTTTTACATTAAACTCAATGTTGTAAAAGCCTTCATAAAACATTTGAGAATGTCTGTAGTACACACCTGATACTGTGAAAGGGGCCCTTGCATATTTCCCGCAGCCGCGGCAGCTGCTGCCAAGTTTCCATTACTCTGGCTGGTAACTTCGCTTGTCTGTGAGGGTGATATGGGCCTTCGTTGACCCCCTGGTCCTTGCTGTTGAATAATGTTGGCTGGATACACGCCCCAGTGTACTCCATAGTACTGAGGAATTACCGCCGTTGGCCCTAAAAAGATTCACACAGATTGTGGTTTTCGTAAAGATCAATTGTTACTTATCAAATAAGCATACATTAAGAAAATATTAAATAACTATTTAGTGCAATATAATGATCTAAATTATCATCCAAGAAATTTGCTTAACCAGTATCTAAAAATTATGGGCACAAAATTCATGAGTCATTACAGTCCATTTATGAAGTGTCTTGATGATGTCATTAAGGAAAAAAAATTAAATTAGTTTTGCAAAAATCAAGTTTGACTTGACATTACCTGTTATCAGAGTGCCCACATAGGGTTCTTGGGCATTGATGACATAAGGAGCACTGAAGGCTGCAGGTGCAGCCAAGCCTGTGAAGAATTCATTGAAAATTATGAAAGCAAGGAATCACAAGGGTCCCACTGATGTGGAAGACATGCAATATGACTCTGAATATTGGGGTATCCTCTAGTATATGCTTTGTATACACTTTGACGACCCCATGTTACAATACTTGAAAGCAGTTCATACTATATTATTGGTATTTCAAAATGATGTTTCGGTCACAAGTAATTCTACATAGTGACTATTTTCAGTCAAAGCTAATGTGCACCACGTGGACATTTTATCCTTGTTATATTCTACACTAATATCTGGGAATTACATAAAACTGGGCATAATGTTTGATAGACATTTAAAAATGTTGTATAAAAAAAAAAAATATTACCTCATGTAACGTAAATAAGACTGAAAATAAAGACAGATATATTCTGTACTAAAAACAAATTAATTCACATAAGGATGTCTGAGACACTCTGAAGACATACTGGGAGTTGGAAAGAGGAATGGATAGAATAAAATCATTTAAATATTTTATTGGATAACAGCGTATTAATAACATTCATACTTCACTCGAAATGGGAATAAAAGCACATCCCCGTTTAAACAACGCACAGCTCTCAGCTCATCACACAAAACATCGCACTTACTAAATCATCTGCCCTTCACACCATCTCCCTCTTGTATCCCATTCATACTTGGCGAAATGAAAATTAAACTCTCGACTACCTTTCTGAATTCATCTCTTGAAGAGTAAACAATCTCACTCCCTGAAAATTAAAGTCTGACTAACATTCCAAATTCATCACTTGAATAAAAATCTGCCCCCCTTATCCCATACATATGGAAGTTTCATTATGAACACCTGCCTAAATTCAGCTCTTGAAAAATATGCCAAGCGTTGATGATATTTTTAGAAGCATCTCTCTCTTACAAATGCATTATCAGGCAATACTTGTATATGCAATAAAGTACATTAGATGAACATATAAATGCACTATTGAGGCATGAAAATGCATCCTTGGGCACTCGTGCTGACAGAAAAAACATATTAAAACATCTCCATATTCTGGGGATAACTTCTTAAGTTGGAATGAATTTGTTGCCCCTACCTATTCATTTACATGTAGAGAAATGATATATCTTGAAAACGCCGATGCTTGTGGAGTTCTACTGCTAATCTTCCTCCAGTATGACATTGCAAGTTTTAAACTCCTATTCTCTGTTGCTCTAGTTTCTATATATGAGATGATGATGATAATATAATGATGATGATAAAAGTAATAAAAAACACGTACATGGTGAGCTTTACAAACAATTTGCAAATGTCATGCTCTATCCTATTGCCTTCTGCTAATCTAAAGGAGGATATCTATCCTACATAGTTATGTTAAAATGCCTTTGTTGAAGGATTTCCCGAGAGAGAGAATATTCAAGAAGAGTGCACATTCATTGCATATTTATCTTGCACCACATAATTCTGATGGTGCTGCAAATGTAATTAACAGACCTCCTACCGTCCCTCATCCTCCAAAATGCAAAGGACCCCTCCACCCCCCAAAGGCCTCACCTGTCACTCACGGGGCACATTAAGTAATGTCATCCCCTATACCGTACCTGCCCCCATTTCCCAACCCCCAGACAGGCCCACCGGTACCTCTGTCCTAACCCCGCCCCATTCAATAACTGTTCATTCATCACCCATTTAGGTCAAAGTCCTAAACAGAAATTCCATTTGGGTAATTACTTTCCATGACCTTTACAATGGACGCTTCCCCCCCCCTCCATGTCTCTTCCACATTTAGTAATTTATGCATTTATAAAATATCTATGTCGTTATATTAAACAAAAGTAAAATAAGGGAAGCATTGTAATAAAAGAAGAAAACTTTATATATTTTTTAATATCAGGAAGGCGTACCATAACGTGGTATTACGCAGTGTTGTGCTACAAAAGAAAGAGAGAGAGAGAGAGAACACAGCTAAATGCGGTTAAGGCAAGAGGAAAACATGAAAAGACTGGAGGGTTGGTAAACAAGAATAATCTAAAAAGAAGCCTAAGCAAAATAAAGGAATAAAACTAACATTCCATCACAACCATGGTAACTCATCTTCATTACGAAATGAAAGCAAAGTATGAAAGACGAGAAAATAAGAATGGCAATGGAAAAAAGTGTGAGAGAGAGAGAGATCGTTCTCGGTATTGGGGTGGTGGTGCCCTAAGTACAAAAGATTACATGAAGGGTTGCCCTAGAATTTGGTGAAGAGATCAACGTCGAGGGAAAATAATGTAAATAAAACGGGCAATTTAAAAATACAAAATTACATACAACTGTAACTCAACACACAGGTCTCACCAATTCACCTAATATGAAATTCATCCATTATGTCTTGACAAGTGAGCGATACAAACCTAAGGCAAACTGGCGTATGTTCAATGCCTACATAGTATCAAGTGATAGCACCAGCCCTAATAACATTATAAACAGAGTCATAAGCGTTCATTTATTTCAATATTATTGCAAAAAACGAGTAAGCCCGATTGACAGATTGGAAAACTGAGCAATTGCCCAATATGAAAATTACCCCTATCCTAACCTTATCTAATTCAACCTAACCAAGTATAAAACAAATTGTTCACACTCAAGTTTCCATTCATTACATCTTGATCAAAAAATATATTTAACTTTCATATCAAGGGGCAATTATCCGCTTGTGCATTAAGAGTTAGGGGCTCTTGCCCAAGGGGGTAAGTTTCAGTACTCCTGACAGCTTGAGAGGAGATCCACTACATTTCTGATACTAATTCAAGTAAAATAGCTCTGAAATATTATTAAGCTCCGGGAGAAAATGTTTTAATATAAGCATGCGGACAAGCTCTATAAACAATTCGCATGTATGATGCATATAAAACATTTCAGCTTAGAAGGAATCAAAAAGCAAAAGGAAATGTAAATCAATTTAATTTTTAGTGAAATGAACGGGAAGGAGGGGCCCTTCCTACACAAAATCTACCAAATAAAGTCTCTCTCTCTCTCTGGAAGTCCACCAGTGGATATCGGACAACCGGATATTCAACAACAGGAAATGGAAGTCCACCAACACCCTCATATTATCACACATACGGAGACAGACATACACACAAATCCATATACGCAAATATAAGCGCATTAGTATCTATGCAAGTAAACCCGATCTCCTCGCCTATAGTTTCACAATAATAATAATAATAATAGACACATACCCTGTTGCTGAGCCGCTTGCGCAGCCAAATATTGTTGTTGTGCCAATAACTGAATTTGTTGGTGATTCGCTCCTTGCTGTTGTTGGGCATTTCGGAACAACTGCTGCTGCAAAGAAAGAATAACAAATTGTTAGTTTTACATTGCCGTCTGAATGCTGATTTTATCATCACATTGTTAATGTTAGCTTTAAATCACCCACTGAATGTTAGTTTTACGTCACCCACAGAATGTCAAGTTTAGTCACCCACTGGATGTTAAGTTTTAAGTCACCTACTAAGAGTTAGTTTAATCATCACCCACTGGATGTTAAGTTTTACATCACCCAATGAATAAGTTTTACGTCACCCACTTAATGCTAAGTTTTATCGTCACCCACTTATGTTAGTTTTACGTCCGTCACCCACTAAATGTTAGTTTTATGTCCCCTACTGAATGATTCAAGTTTTACATCACCCAGAATGTTAGTTTTATCATCACCCACTGAATCATGGTTTTAACAACGAGGCCACAAATAATTAAGATTCGATGAGTGCGCTAGACGATGTTCCTTAAATACTAAAAAATGCTGTTGCCTGTAAAACAAGACTGGTTTGAGCCACATTCAAAGATAACAAGAATAATAATAAGAGGAGGAGGATGAGGAGGGATTAACATAGACAAACCCTTAAGAATAATAATCATGTCATATGATTAATTCTCAATGACAATTATTGACGGGACAAACCTTCGAACCCTAAATCTAATGATGGGGGGAAGGGGGATGGAGGAAAAAAAAAAATTGAGATCCCCCTCGAACGAAAGCGAATCTAACCCCCACCCCCCGGCATAAGCCAATTGAGCCCTCTGGTGATGAGATTTGAAAGTTTGTGAGCCCGGTAGGATTAGGTTCGTAAGCCCACTAAGAAAGTTAACTCTATTATCATTATTATTCTCATTACATCAAAGAAAATAGAAGATAAGCAATCATTATTACATTAAGCTTGCAAATACAAACCAGAAAACACTAGACTAAATTTTCAAAGATGGTCTGACAAGTCACAACATTCCCCATCTCTGCTTTTATCGTACCAGAACTCTTAACCCACTTTTCAGAACTTAACTAGCCACAACATTCCCCGTCTCATTTTTTTTTTTTTTTAAGGTTTTCTTAGTGCCCGGGCCCTGATGAGGGCAATTTTCTTTGCCGGTCCCAGTAAAAAATGAGGCTCCAATATTTTCCTTTATATACTTTCTATCCTTTCAAGATCTGTTAATGAAAATAGAGACAAAAATTCATATTTGCCTCTATTTAGGATTTGGAATTTCCCAGAGTAATTAAAACTAAAATCCATAAAATATGTCTATGTACAGTATATGTAAAAACATGAACAATCTATTCAGCCTAAAGCCTCTCTTTTTTAAGGATAAAATGCGTAAGCAAGATATCCACAAACCCATTCACACGTAAAGATTTCTAGTTGACGCATTTTTGTGCGTACATCACAGATGTATGTAAGAGTTATAAAATGCATTAAACTTGCATGATTATAATCAAAAGGACAACGAAACCAAAACTGTTGATGGAAGTATAAAGACATATTGGTATTACCTTTTTCAATTTGGCCCCGTCATAGTCAATAAGCGACTTGGTTATATCGAGATGGAAGCTGTATCTCTTCTCCTTTAACTTCATGGCGGAGAAGTACTTTTTTTCTTAAAGGAGGAGGAGGAGGAGGAACGTATAGAGGAGTACTTACAGAGGGAGAAGACCCAATGTCAATGTATTCTCTCTCACACCCACAACACGTAATAGAATCTCCTCCACAACACTCTTACTCATATTTTCATTACAAACCCAGAGCTTCACGAGGTTAACCACTTCTCCTCCAATGGGATCATGTCTTTCAACATATTTCCATTATTATCACCATTTGTTATTTACAACTAAGAAATGACACAATGTCTGTCTGCGTCTATCTATCCATCCACGTATGGTTTTTGGCTCCCAAGATTTTTTCTATTCCTTCTACTGAATCGTTCATTTTTCATTATAAAATTCTTGTTGCAGTTCCAGGTTTCGAGGAAATGGAATTTACGTTATATCTGCACTTTTAATCTCTCATCGTGAAGTTTAATGGCTAATCACAATAAAACATATTAGTATAATAATAACGTACACACATCATCCGAAGGCTTCAGTCACTAATGAATAACAATTCGGTCAAAAAAAAAAAAAAGAGGACAACATTTCTTGTTTAAAAATACATCAAACCATTAGCGAACTAGTACAATGGACGTGAAAACTCGGTGTATAAAGAATAAAACATATAAAAAGAGAAAGAGAAAACAAGCAGGAGCAGCAGGCTGATTCTTTGCTTGTCTACCCTCCTCACGTTCCATTCTCCCGACCTACTCCCAAGGGGGGGAGAAGGCTACCCAACCACCAGCCCCATCACCATTACAGACGCGTCCCAGGTTATGTTCCTGCTTCTAAGTCAATTTATCGAGCCCCAAGCAACAATACGATTAACACTGTTCACAGCATAAAAAGGAGAGAATGCTAACATAGCTCAAACGCCACGATTGAAAAAGAATTCTTTGGACCTGACAAGGACTGAGGCCCGATTTCTTAAACAGTGTAAACCTAGGATACCATATTGTTAGTTAGCTAGACACACAAATGGATTTCATAAACGCATCTGACGCGGTTCTGCGTATGGCTAGGATCCCATACGGGATCCTAACCATACACAGAACCGCGTCAGATGCGTTTATGAAATCCATTTATGTGTCTAGCTAACTAGCAATATGGTATCCTAGGTTTACACTGTTTAAGAAATCGGACCTATGTCACTTGTATGGATATACATTAATGATTTCGGGTGTAATTACTCGTCTGACGGGGACTAAGACATAGTTATGGGTATACTTATCTGACGGGGACTAAGTCTGACTTATGGATATATTTATCTGATGGGGACTAAGGCACTGTTATGGATGAGCAAAAGAGTAAGAATACTCATAAAAATTACTTATATGACGAGGACTAAAGCACAGTTATGGATATCCTTAGCTGACGGGGACTAAGGCACAGTCATTGATATCCTTAGCTGACGGGGACTAAGGCACAGTCATTGATATATGACGGGGACTAAGGCACTGATATGCAAAGTAGTACCTTAATGTTTTCGAGTGTAATTACTTATCTATCTTTCAGAGATAATTACACTTTCAAACATCTATTATACGGTTTTCCTTTTTTTCTACCAAGTCCATCTATCCATAGTTATGAGAGAGAGAGAGAGAGAGAGAGAGAGAGAGAGATACAGGAAATGTTTGAGAAGTAATTACGAAGAGAGTATTATACTACAAGTTAGGAAATAAAAGGGATATTATCTTACTTCAGGTGATACTCCAATTGCAACTCACACAACGTGAATAGAAGTTTGTTATAACACTTCATGTACGCGCGTCTATCTCCAAATGGTTTTTAACCTAATAGCAGCAGCTATAAGACAGTACGGTATGTATGAACATCATCATAAGGTCTCGTTTCTCTTAAAGTACATAAACTTAAAAGTTGTTCCTAAAACTGAAAAAAGTTTTAGTAACAAATGCTGATTATCTCAGAGAAAGAAAATAATTCACAATTAAAAAAAATAGATAATCTAGAGGAAAATAATAAAAAAGTCAATAGTCGTCCATCAATCAAATATTCCAGTTCCCTTCTGTTTTGACAAGATTAATTTTAAACAAATACTGGATATATTGCGTTAAAAAAAACCGTATGACATTCAAAGATATAGTAGTAAAACAGTACCCATGGCAACAGGTCTTTTGGACTTGAATAAAAGTGGCCAGGGCTGCTCGTGTATAATTTTCCTTCAGTTACGGGTCTTTTCCTATGCCTACGTCTACACCCAATATCTGGCGTATTCCTACCACATCTCTTATCATCCCTTCACATTTGACAAGTCACAATACTCCCCATGTTTCTCTTTGCTTTATGTTTTCTTGGCGCCCGTCCCAGTGAAAAAAACACACACATAAGGAACGCTCCATTAAATTCCCAAGCAAATATTATTTAATAAAACAAAAGCTACTTTCAAATATTTAGTAATATATCAAAGAAATCATTGGACAGCTTTCGGCAAATATATCAAAGCATTCAAATCTATAAATAAATTAACATCCAACTGAATAAAAACATTTCGAGTGTTATCGCCATCTTCAGATATAAATTTGATAAAAATTGGGGTCTTTGATGACTATCATTGCTATAATGATGTTGAACCAATCGGCCGAAAAGGCCAACTAAGAAGAATTAAGGTTGTATTATTAGAAGGGCTTTGAAAGATTTTCTTCTTATAATACCTACAATGTTTTCGTCCATCAAATAATTCTGTCTGCGAGAGAGAGAGAGAGAGAGAGAGAGAATCAATTTCATAACACAAACAAATTATCATGTTTATGGTCAACAATATTGAAATGACATAAGTCGGCGATAAAAACAAATCGCCTCAGACTATAAATATTTTTTTCAATAAAATCAAATTTCCTTTTCACAATCATGAGCTTGGAAAAAAAAATATTAAGGAGGTGGTAACAAGTACAATGCGGTGTTTTTACCCTCGGATCAATATTGATTAGGCAACAGACCCTATAGATACAAATCTGACGATAGAACCACGCGGGGACAACACGCAGAGGCAGGCGAGGAGTTGAATCATAATGAAAAAAATATATATATATCACTTCGCAAAGGCGTATCACTCCAAGACGAAAACACCGAAGAGCTTCTTAGATAATCTACAAGGAAGATAAGACTCATTCTCTCTCTCTCTCTTCAGATGATCAATAGCTCTCCACCTGATGTCCATCTCAGACACCTGCAACAACAAACAAAACAGTCCCACGTGTTCCAAGCCAATCCTTTATATTATTATTTCCCCTATAGATTCCCCTTAATTTTTTTTTACCTGACACACGCAACTTTTGACAGAAGGCCACCCAAACACACACACAGAGGGAGAGAGAGACTAGGTGTATCTTAACTGCACTCCTCCAGTGACCGAAGATGTATGAAAATTGTCGACTGGAATATTATCAGAGGAAATATTGACAGATGATATCCAGTCATATTTATTTAGCTAATATTTCCAAAGGCAACTGTGTTTAAGTTCAACATTAGTAAATTCGGTTAATTCATTAGTGAAGGATTATTTTTGTTTCATGAAAACATACTTTATCTGTCTTCTGATATAAAAGTAGCCGATTTTACAGTGTTTATCTGAATGCCAAGCCCTTTTTCATCTTATCCAATCTCTCTTGTAGTGAGTGAGACGGGAAGGGAGGAAGAGTGGAGAGATTTCGTTCATCGAATGCCTATTATAGCCACAGAGATGGATAGAGAGAGACCTACGAGTCAATACCTGATAGATATGCCTGTCAGCATTCCCTAGAGTTAAGGCTTCCAGCTACAACTCTATCCTGGAAGCGCCCTGGCTCACGCTCGCTCGCACGCACGCACGCTCACTCGCTGGTTGGCTGGCTTCCACTTCGCTTCTTTGCCCGTCTAAACAATTGACCTAAGTTACCAGCCCAAAATTTCTTTTAAGTAGTTTAATTTCCTATTTTCTGTTAGGAAGTTGTATGTGATTCACTACTACTCGAGCTACTCTAAGAATCAATGCACTGAATAGGAGACACAACAGGAATCTTTTTTTTTTAAAAATAGCAAATTTCTTAACTCGGCTTCCAGACACATGGACGATGAACTATCCATTACTAAGCTACATACATAATCATAAGCATATCCAGTAGTTTCAAAACTAATCTTACACACCATTAACTAGTGAACATTCATTTCCTTAATGTAAACATAAATCATGAAATCAAAATATATAAGAAAGAAGAAGAAATAAGCACCCAACAATGCAGCAAACTTAAGGCTGACTCAACATCTAAGGTTTTCCTCCTTTCGCATCAATAAACCAACACGTTAATTTTGAGCTTGAAATTTTTTCATCCGATGCGAGTTGCTGAATTTGATTAAGTGCGTGTGTGGATATATCTATATATATCTATATATATATATATATATATATATATATATATATATATATATATATATATATATATATCTATCTACACACTACAGCTGAAGGTCTTTAGGACTTCATAGGACTGTCCTGGACAGATCACGGTTCTTTTTCTATGTCTACATCAACACCGAATATTCTTGAATATTCGTTGCACATCTCTCTATCCCTTCACATCTGACAAGTCACAGCGCTTTCCATCTCTGTTTATATTTATTTCATGTTTTCTTTGTGCCCAGGCTCGAATTTTTTTTCCGTCTTGGTGTCATGTTCATTAAAAAAAAAATATGTATGTATGAGTGTGTGTATTTTACCAAGGACCTATAATATAATTGGAAATTGGCCGTTCCAAAATGAATGCCGTGAATAACTGGATATTTTTGGGGGGGGGGAAATTCACAGTTGATATTTTTCTCAATAACGAGTAGATAATAATAATAATAATAATGATAATAATAATAATAGCAATAATAATGCAAAGAATTAGATCACTTAGGATCTGGAAAACATGAAAACTATACGTTGTCATGAGCAGACAATCTCGGAAAATTCATTCAAAGCACTGACATAGTGTCTTCTACGTCAAGATTCGAATTGTAAATTCTCTTTCATGTAGAATTTATATAAAAACCTTGATAAATTTCATATAAAATCAGAACCACGCTTCCTCACACAATGTCTATATGTAAGTACTTTGTTTTTAATCTGCACAAAATAGAGGCGCGCGTTTCCCAAACTTAGGATGTGAATGTCTATAATAATAAATAAACAGCAATGAGAAACAATAATAATTATAATATTAATAAATAAATGCAGCGTAAATACAGAAACAGTACAATATTTTACATATAAAAACTAATTACCCAGTAATCATGAAAGTGTCCTTATTCGAACCAAGTCTCAGCGCACACAAAAATACAAACATACATACTCGAAGAGAGAGAGAGAGAGAGAGAGAGAGAGAGAGAGAGAGAGAGAGAGAGAGAGAGAGAGAGAGAGAGAGAATTAGCAATACGAATAAAGGCACTCTCCAAGAAATCATAAGGTTTAATAGGTGATTTTTTTTTCCGTCGTCGGGCCGGTTCCTTTTGATTCAGGCTGGTGTCATATTGAGGGCGTCTTTCCCCCCCTATTTTCCTGAAGCGGTTATAGTGAAGCGGTTGCCAAATTGGTGTGATCAGGGGAAGATTAGATGGCCAAGACCAAACGGGACCCCCAAGCATACAGGGGGGTCCCCCTCAATCTTCCCTTTCACTATTACAATTTCCTTCAGCGATTGATGTAATTATTTTTCTCGTTATTAAATGTCCTCAACTCCATCCGCAATCTCGTTACGAATCATTGAGGGAAAAATATTCCCTTAAATTTCCAAGGGAAAAATGTATATACCGAAGTTACAGATTTATAGCTCTTTAGATACACGTTAGAAAAAGAAAATAATATATACTTGAGACTCGGGCTATATTCATATCACTATTATTCTCCTGTTTTTATTGTAAAATGATATTTTTTATGTAACTATTTATTCCTTTGTATGGATGAATGCTGAATAAAAGGGGCGTTAGCAATAGCTTTCCGATATCAACGAGTAATGTATAAGCGGCATAAGTAAGGATGGATGGATTCGGTTTTACGTCACGAACTCCCTTTTCTACTAAGGGCTAGGACGGTTGCCTTCTTACGAAGGACTTGTTTTGGCAGATGTAATCGTTACCCTGAGTGTATGCCCTTACTAACCTCGGACTGTGACGGGGCGCGAACCCTCGACCTGCCGCCTCAGAGTCGCAGACGCTACCATTTTGCCACGGAGACTACAAGCGGCATAATTAAGGCATTGCAAAAAAAAAAAAAAAAAAATCTGAAATTTAATCCTAATTACTTATCCATACTGTGATTCATTTTGACAATTCAAAAGTAAGTCAACAGTATTTTTTTTTTCTTTGGCCAGGCGCAACAACACAACTACAGTGATAAAATCGGTTTGACGTCAAGGACTCCCTTTTCCATTAAGGGCTAGGACGGTGCTTTTGAGTGGATACCCTTTCAAATCTCAAGACCATGGAGGGCCGCGAACCCACAACCTGACGACTAAGTCGTGCGCGTTACCACTTTGCCACGGAGGACATTTGACTTATGTACAGTGATTATTCATTATTTCAAATACCTAAAGAGGACACCCACTCCTCCTACAACTATCAAGAAAAACCGCGAAAAAGTACCTCGCAAGGCACATATGAAGCAACACGGGGCGCTCTATTATCGGTAAACACGAGGGACGGTAAGGAGGGTCTAATGTACGTCCAAAACCTTCAAAACATACTTAACAATTCATGAAGGGAGAAAAAGTGGCAGAGTTGGTTGGCTTCTTGCAAAGCCTCAACACATACAAAATCATTCCCTTAAAGAGATAAATATCCTCCATTACCCAACTCGACAATCAACACATATCGTGATCGACAGTATTTTCGATTCAGTTATACAATAAAAATAAAAAATAAAAAAAGCATGGCGTGGTGACTACTCCCAATAATCCACGAAAAATTATATTGGTCCCGTCACATTCGTGCTTACTAGGGTTATACAGGGCGGAATTTTATGTGCAATCTCTATTTAATATCAATATAGTATATTTAATTATTTATAAGGGGAAAAGGATTTTAATAATTTCGTTACTGAATATATTCAGTCTAAGAGCGGTTGGAGAATGACTCCAAGAATAATACGACTATCTCTCTCTCTCTCTCTCTCTCTCTCACACACACACACACGAATACTGACCATTTATCATACAGTTTCATGATATATTAAAACAATGAAGATATAAAAAAGCATTTCCCCCCAATCAACATAGATTTGAAATATAAAGAACCATAAAAAAAAAAATTCGCCAGTTATTGCAAAGTAATTTTGATGCAGAAACCATCTGAAGCAAGACAAATACAAGATTTTTTCCCTCTTCTTGAGTGGTTTTTCCCCTGCGAGTTATGACCGACTGGGCAATACTAAAGCCAGGTGTAATGTCAAAAGCTGGACAGGTGCAAGTAGCCTACGACCCTCTCCAGGTAATTCTGTAAAATTGTTATGGCCTTTCCTCTCCCCCTCCACCCCCCTTCCCACCTAGTTTTCTTTACCTTTCCTTCCAATATTTTTACCATAGTATGTTTCCCCCCCCCCCATTGCTCTCCTTACCTGTAGCGAAAGTCGTAAATTGTGCTACGACTTCCGGATATTGCACATCTAAACCCTGATCAGGGAGAATCCCCAAGCATCGAAGGGCGGCGCACGGACAGAATGACCACAGTATCCGAGTTTTAAAGCCACCTTATTCCTTGGCGACACAGACAGCTGACAGAAAGTCTCACACACACACATACACAAAAACAAAAGCGCGCGACTCATTAAAGAAGTTGCAAGTAACGAAGAAGAATAGATGGAAATGGATTGGCTAAAAACTAATTTAGATGGACAGGAGCGAGTAAGGAATGACTGGAGAATGGTTGTCAGTGGAGTTTCATAAGGATCAGTTCTAGGGTAACTTCTGTTCCTTTTAAGAGCAAATGATCCACACAAGTCTGTAGAAGCATTTCTAAATATGTTTGCAAATGATGCAAAGATTGTGAAGAGAGTAAAAAACGAAAATAGGGATAGAGAACTTTAAGAAGACCTAAATAATCTGTATGAGTGTTCACACAATTGCTAATGAGATTCGATACTTTAAAGTAATGAGAATGGACACTGAATGCAAAAGTCCCATGTATGGGTATTCAGAAGCTGTGAATGATAGCTATCTAGGGGTAAATGAACTGGCAGTTTTTTTCTCAAAAATGCAAATAAATGGCATAGTTAAGGTGGTATATGTTTTCATCGCCTTCAGGCATGAGGACAACGAAATGTTCAATAATATTTATGACTTATGTGAGGCCTAAGCGTGACTATCCAGCACCTTTCTGGAATCCGCACTTGAAAAAGCAAATAAATATATTATATAAGAAACATCATAGACATGCTACGAAACTGGTGACATACGTAATATTAGTTACAAGGGTGAAGGAGTAAGACTTTAAACTTTAAACTTTATTTCCATTTTACAATGGGTATTCGTCAGCCAGGACACGCCCCAACCCCCCACTGTGATGTCCACCCACAGCAGTTCCTGCCAGTAAACAGCTTAAACTCTCGGTCTTGGACGGGGACCGATCTTTCGACCTCGTGAATGCGAAGCCAGCGCGTTACCACTGTACTAGCCAGAGGGGATATGGGAACGATTTCTTAAATTACTTCATAATTTTGACAAGAGTGTAAAGAGGGCAATGTTTTGATATGGGTGGCCATATATATATATATATATATATATATATATATATATATATATATATATATATATATATATATATATATATATATATATGTCCTATCCTACACAAATAAGACATTTAAAACCTACACGTGCTAATATAAGTATACACATGGGATAATCGCCATCATTATCATGAGCTGGGTCACGAGAAATATAATCATATGTCTGTCCTGTATATCCGAATCTTATGCAAATCAAAACAAATATTACATACAATAAAAATGATTTTAATGGTCACCAAAGATAGTTAAATGTAAACTATACATGCGCTACACACGTTAAGGATAATATAGGTAATGAATATAATAATGATAATAATAATAACAATAATAAAGGTATGCTATATATAAATAATTGCTTCAATAACAAATAGATAACCATGATAATTATCAGTCAGGGTCTTATCAAAATGCTGATGAATATTTAGTAGATATTACGTCAATAATGGTTCATGGGATAGAAGGCATTAAGTGGGGAGGGGATGAGAGAGTGAGAAGACTGAACAATCACACGGAATCCAACATGGTCTTACCTCTCGCCATAACTTCTTCCAAATATATCAATAACTACTGGACTAATTCATGTCTGTCTATACAAAAACCTCTAACTTCTATTCTGTAAAAAATGTAAAAACAATTATTTCTAAAATTCCCATATGGTGGAAAAAAAAAATAAGAATGACAATCTGTACTAGATGCAAATATTACAATTGGACAGTGCAAAGGCTCTCAAATTACAGATGACAAAACGAATTTGTACCTCCCACTGGCACACAACAAAATGGTACTCATTCTAGATAAGCCTGTATCGCAATAATCATCACTCCCTTGAATTGATAGTAACCTATATTTGGTTTCTATTACTATATACAGTTGTTCTATCCAAACACATTCGAGGCTAAAACTTCTATAATGGTTCCAACTTTGCGATTATATTAAGTCATTTTAGATTTAGGAGTCTAGAAGACTTCAGTTAATACAGAAACTGCCTCCCTCTCAACTTCGCTACCTGTGGGAGAACGAGGAGCAGAAGCAGCCAAGGGGGAACTCCTCGTCTCTGTGAACACGATGACCGTACTATCTCTCACGTGATGCGAGATGGTTTTAATCACCTCATTCCACCACTAGCTCACACACACACTAAACCTCACTTCAGACATGCAACTTTTTTGAACGAAAACAATGGCTCCGCCCTTAGAAATAATAAATTTCCATCCCTTTTTAACGGCGGCATAGGCAACGATTTTAGGGTTAGTAACATTTTTATTCACGGCATTAATTCCATCAACAAATATGTAGATATCTATAGATACCCTACCCACGCTGAGGAAATTCAACACCAACTGAAACATGTGTCGGGGTATTTTGGAAGTCGGGCAATATGGTTAAGAGGGGAAAATTAATTGAATTTCAACTGGCAGAGGGGAACTTATCTCTATACACAAAAGATATACAAAACGTAGGAAATACCATTCCATCTGCTATACAAACCAACATTTAGAGAGAGGATGAAAAATTGTGGATTCACTCTCTCTATATATAGACTTGAAGGAGGTAATGCAGAAAGAGAAAAATATTTTTATATGCGGCCCAGGTGAAGATGTGATCAAGAAACGTAAACAAATGAAGGCATTCTTAGCATCCGAAGTTGTGGAGGCGGGGTAGGGATGACTGAGGGGAGGTTCATCCCATGCTTTAAAATACAAATTAATAACTACCCCATGAGCACTCTTATAGCAGAAAGCAACATGGCTGCGCAAGCATTTGATAATTTGATAAACCTCCTTTTTCCCGGACTAAAGCATTTGACGAACTCATACGTTTTCTAAGTGTGTGTTCACGCGGGCATGTGTATGTGTGCAAAGTTAAAACACTATAATTGAAATAGTAATGGCAAGACGTGTAATCCAAATATATGACTGAAACGGTACAGAATGTGAGCTGTGCATACATATGTATTCGCGAGCCGGCATATCCGCAATTCTGCATTACGAAAACATGTCGTAATATATATTACTACTTATCACACACGGTGTAGCTCGGAGGACTCGCCAATGACCTGCCTAAACTAATAATCTTTGGTTCATTTGACCCTAATCCATCTTTATGATGTTGCTTCCCTACCGCTAACGAAGTTTAATTGCCGGTTAGACCCGTAAACAAGACGTATGGGTTGACAAGCTCAAATAGCGCTTCCAAAACTATTTATATAAAAAAAAACGCTCTAAAAATGCTAATCAGTAATAATAATAATAATAATAATAATAATAATAATACCATTGTTATCATACGATGCATCTGAGCTAGTTCTGAAGTGAATCAACACTAGTTTGAAAAATGGTCGACAAAGGAAAAAATGTGAACTAGACTCCTGCTGTTACAAGGGTTATATATATATATATATATATATATATATATATATATATATATATATATATATATATATATATATATATATATATATATATATATATATTAAACGATGCAAAAGCATACGCGCGCGCCCACACACACACACACACACATATATATATATATATATATATATATATATATATATATATATATATATATATATATATATATATATATATATATATATATATATATATAACTGAGGAGATAACATGTAAATAAGATGCAACGTTGAAGCCGTTAAAGCTTGCTGCACTTCACTTCATGACAGTTCTAGTTACGACCAACACTCGCTCTCAGTTTATTTGTCTAACATCTTCCATAAAATAGTGAGTCTCTCTCTCTCTCCATAGTCCTGATTAAAGGAGCACTCTCATTCACATCCCGCAAGTACAGAATGAAAGAAAAATACGTAACACACGAATGCCACCCCTCAAAATAGACAATATGTGGAAAAAGCTGGGAGGAGTACAAATGCATGCATGCTGGCCATACAAAAACTATTAATCCTATTATCACAACCTGTCTGGCTGTGACCTACCGCTGATTACAGGAACCCAACTCCCCCTACCCCAAACTCCCCACCCAATCCCTTCCTCATTTTACCTCCCAACTCCCCATCCCTCCCTCATTTTTATATCATATTCAGTATGGATGACAGTCATAACAAAGGTACAATCTCACCACAAGCGATACGAAACGAAAGCGTATATACAGATGTATGCAACGCTAACAACCACGAAAAATCTTGTGAACTGTAGGTGACTCGAACTCGCGTCGCAGGTTACTAAGTCATGCTATCAGACGTGTATGCAAGTCAGAGCATTCATCGGAAAAAAAATAATTTTGTTTGCTTTGTTTATATGTCTTCGTAAATGTGATAATTTTGTTTGCTATGTTTTTACATGTGATAACACAAAATAAACAAATGGATGATAGTAATAAAATTGATATTGGTAATTCGAAAAATTATTCTCATTATTAAGGCTCCCTACAGTTTATACGCATCTATTATTATTAGCACGAGCAACTTGCATTTGTCAGGTCGTCGTTTCGAGGCCCGTCACGGTCTAAAATTAGGGTATTCACTATGGGTAACGGCCGCATTGCCAAACCAAAGTTTATCGAAAAATAGTGTCGTCCTAGCAATTAATATACAAGGGAGTCCGTGATGTAAATCCGAATCATATATATATATATATATATATATATATATATATATATATATATATATATATATATATATATATATATATATATATATATATATATATATATATATATATATATATCTCCAACATGAAATCGAACCTTATTATTCTGAGAAGCGGTTCTGTCGCATTCAATAATAAACAAAGTATTTATATCCAAAAAAATCACGCGCGCGCAATGTAATATTTTTTTTTTTACATTAAAAGAAAAATGTTGCTGATTTTCAATGGGAATCCCAGCTAACAGAAAAATATGTCTCTAGTAAGCATGTCAAGTAGTAAACAAAATCGTTTTACAAAAATCTCTCTCCAGTACATTAATACTACAAACGTCTTCAGTACTTCATTTATTTACAACAGAAGCCAGTAATTAATCAGATATCATTAAGTTCTACTCTAAATGTGTTTCAAAAACCTTTTAGAATTACGGAATAAAAAGATCTGTCTATGTCAAGTGAGTCACACCAACAGAAGTGATACGGATAAACAACAACAACAATAATAATAATAATAATAATAACAAAAATAATGATAACAAAATAATATTAAAAATAGTAATTATAATAAAACAATAATAATAATAATTATAACAAATAATAATAATAATATTTTAAAAGCTAATTCCTGAGCTTCCATACTTTCCTGTGATGTCACGGGGTAGGTAACTTAATTTAAATGAAACGAAATGAACCAATGATGCAACGATACAGAAAAAAATGGTCCATAATTTATAAAAATAAGGTCACTATACAATACGGAGATATCGAATTAGCAAATGAAAAAAAAATATAGATATAAAAATACTGACTCGATAATTCGGATTCTTTTAATTCAATCGCTTTCATCTCCCTCTCGATTTTATTGCTGCTCTATTTTGCTTTTGTCCTGGATATATTTTCCATGGCTGTTGTATATCTTCCCTCTTTTCATTGGTATTTTTTGTTGTGTGTGTGTGTGTGTGTGTGTATGTGTGTGAGAGAGAGATAGAGATAGAGAGAGAGAGAGAGACTTTCGTCCTGAATATGTTCCCCCTGTTTCCACTGGTGTTTTTCTTTTGAGAGAGAGAGAGAGAGAGAGAGAGAGAGAGAGAGAGAGAGAGAGAGGAGAGAGAGAGGAGAGAGAGAGAGAGAGAGAGTGTCGGCAAAACTTTTAAGTGATGCTACACCCACTTCCTGCTCGCGACATAATGAGTAAATCCGAACCCATTTCCAGCAATATATCTTTCTCTTGCCATGAATACAAAAGTGCATTATCATTAAGGAATCAACATGGCATGAGAGCCTTAAACAATCTCTGCTTTCGAACACTTCGAAACAATAATTACTGAAGAGGTATTTCTAATCATCACTTAGGGAAGAGAAGTTTAACATAGCAGTGAACAGACACGTTGGTAGGGAATGAAGGCCGGATGCCCTTCCTAACGCTCGAGGCAAAGCTCAAAGTCCCGTTTGCTAAGGTTGTCAATTGGCTCGTACACTACAAGTGAGATACAGGGTTTACTTAAATAACCATGATTAACTCTCCATGTATTTTAACCAATATATATATATATATATATATATATATATATATATATATATATATATATATATATATATATATATATACACACACACACGCGCACACAAACAAAGCACAGGTTTTTCCAGTATCAGTAAACGCCCAACCCTATTCAACTCAAGTCTATTTTAAAGTTGACACTTTTAATTTCGTTCCTCCCACCCACTCAAATCACACCCTTGGAAAATTAGAAAACAGACCTAAATTTATATGTCTAACCTGTACAAACGTTACATTCTAAACAATTATGGATAGCTTCGACAAATTAATGAGAGAGAGAGAGAGAGAGAGAGAGAGAGAGAGAGAGAGAGGAGAGAGGAGAGAGATTCATATCCCTCAGGTAGATTCCAGGTAAACGACATCTACAGTAGGTTACTAATACTGTACATCACTAAGTATTCTTGAGGAAAAATCTAATCTATACTACTACTACTACTAGTAGTAGTAGTAGTAGTAGAAGTAGTAGTATAGTCCTGAATAAGAAAAGCAAACGTTTGGTTGCAATACACGAAAATAGAAACCCTCTTACTATTTCTCACTTTTGAAAGAGTATTCATTAACTATATTCGTAATCAAAAACAATGCAAAATAAACGTGTTTTTACTGTATTGCGAATCCTTCATGCTCGAAAGAAGCTTATGGTAGATTCCGTTGAGGACTTTTCCATTTAGCCTACGTATTCTAGGAGTGTACGAACACTCACAATAATAGAAGGAATTGTAAACAACTCTCTCTCTCTCTCTCTCTCTCTCTCTCTCTCTCTCTCTCTATATATATATATATATATATATATATATATATATATATATATATATATGGTTCTGAATCCGATGAGGCTGGCCGCAGGAGTATTAGATCTAATGAGGTCGTTAGTATTTTTGTCTTTGAATTTGGTCATTGTAATAATGAAAAGTGCAAAGAAATAAATATGCCGTATGAGGAGAGGAGAATCATCTATCTATGCATCTCATCCCACTTCTATGTGGGGTCGATGTTCCTGACACCTCTCCTCCACTTAGCAGGATATAACTATAGTCTAGACATATTCGCCTTTAATGCATGCTCCAAACAAAGGTTAGTCACTCATGAATGTCAGAGGCAAGGGACTGTGATAGCAACAGAGCCCTACGACATACCTACTATACAACCCGTAATCTCCTAGCAATGGCTGAATAATCAGGTGGAATTAGGATTGTCTAATTTAATCAGTAACGACATGAAACTGTGAAAGCTAATTCACCCCAGGGCTGGATCGAACCTAGGGCCAATAATTTCAAGCCCCAATAGCAGCTACTGAGCCACAACGTCGAAAAATAAGTAAACAAACGATAAGAATTGTCTCTTTACAGCATCGAATCCCCCCCCCAAAAAAAAAAAACTATTATTATTTTGCTTTTTGTCTTCCTAACAAATGGTTAAACTTCCTCGATCGGGCCTTTCTCCTTCACCTAACTAATGAGAAAGTAACAATGGGGGACGAAGATGCTTATATCAGACCAATCTATACCCCTCCATCTACCTCCCCCATTCGTTTTAAGCCTCCTTCTCAAACACAATTCCAACCTATCAAAATCCCACCCCACCCCCTTAACCCCAAACTCCTTGATGACGTCAACCCCGAGGGTGAATCTCTAAAAACACTTGAAGTCAGTCTCTCTCTTTCTCTCTCCTCTCTCTGCCTTATCATACCTGGGGATGCTGCTCGTTACGAGAGAGAGAGAGAGAGAGAGAGAGAGAGAGAGAGAGAGAGAGAGAGAGAGAGAGAGAGAATTGGAAAATAGTAATGGATATTCTAGTAATCTATCTACCCTCCATTGTCGTCCTATGAGAGCATTCAAATTCGTCTCTCCTCAACTGACAATAATGATCAACAAACCATCACTGAAATTACCTGAAGTCTGTCTTATTGTCTAAATTAGAAAGTCTCCGTGAATGCCAATGATAAAGACCTTTATAGAATGCTTTTAATCGCAAACGCTATATATGAAAGTATGGAATCTAACTCTAAAAATGCTTATTATTTCTAGGCATTTTATTACACAAATCAATAATATGCATATATTGTCAACTGTTAACTTGCTTCGAGGTTTATGGGCTTCACGCAAAATAACACAGGTAAGGGTATATATCCAAAATGCGTTTAATTCAAGTCTATTTTCTCTGATGTTTAAATGGACAAATATAAAAGCAAAAGTACAACAATAATAGTCTCAAATCACTTCAATATTTCGATGCCAAGTTTGTGAACAGATTACGTACATAACAATACTCCTGAGAATAAGAATAACGCAATATTAATATAACCCCAGAAAACTTAAACCTAACCCAATATAATGTATATCAATATATGCTCATACATGTTAAATCTTAAACTTCGCATCTCCATTGAAGACAAAACATGCTTTTCTAATCATACCTATGAGAATCAAAGCAAAATGTGAAAAAAACATTTAAAAGTTATAGCACAAAAACACATACAGGATACCATGCAAAAACATGTCTGCTACATTTGTCCAGAATCCATGCAAACCAGCGTGTAAATGCAAAACAAATTGTGTTTACGGATAATATATACATGGCAATGCACACCTCTGCTAAATACGATGATGCTGGAAGGTAAACAGTGCCACAGGGAATCAAGTAAATAAACGGTAAGTGCCACGTACAATGCAGGGGTTTCTCTCTCTCTCTGAGAGAGAGAGAGAGAGAGGAGAGAGAGAGAGAGAGAGAGAGAGAGAGAGAGAGACTGGGTGGTAGTTGGTTAGTACGGATGAAACTGCGGGTGAGAGAGAGACTGAATGTGGAGTGGGGAGGGGTGGTAGTGGTCCAACGTACATAACCAATGTGGCACCCAACAACAAAGGCACCATTCAGTAATCCATAATAGTTTCATCTTTCTCTCCTCTTGTACAGAGTACTCTACCCATACGTGGCTTTGAATAAAGTTAACGAGTTACATTTAACGATTCTTAAACAGTTGAACGATTACAAAAAAATAAAATTCTGAGGCTAATATTCCAACACCTTACCAAGCAAGAAGCGTTATTAACTACAGGGTGACCTTGCATCTATAGATTTCATCATAAAGTTACAGGCACTATGCTGTAAGTCTCTAGAAACTGCTCTTACTATATTCAAGTATATATAATTTCCCTAAGGTAAAGGTGGTTAAAATTTCGTGATTAATCCGAACTTCTGATATGATTATCAGTGTCAAAGTCCAGAGAGAACTCATCATTTTGATACAATCACTCACTTAAATACGGTGTTAACAACGAAATTATTCTTATATTTAAGAAATGACCGAAGTTAAAAGACTACTACCTCAAGTACTGCTTTAAGAACAAACTCATCCATCATATATTCACAAATAATAACCTACCTTAAATATTGCTTTAAGAACCAACTCATCAATCTTATATTTACAAATCATAACTTACTTTAACTATTGCTTTCAGAACCAGCTCATCAATCTTATATTTAGAAATTATAACCTAAGTTAAAAGATTACTTAAAAGAGATCGAGCGGAATAATTAAACGAAGAGATTAACACATTTCTGTTAATAATCCAAGATTAATGAAATTCAAACAAGATGACTATATCACGTGTGAGATGATACTGTATATATAAGCGTTAAAATCATGATCACTAACATTTATTTCGAAAAAGTGCTTCAGAGTTTCTGAACCTCTGAGCTTGGTAGCTCATGGAATACACCCGATAATCAAAGTGAAATTGCAGCCATGTGAAAACCACGAATCCACATTAGATGAATGCAATTTCATTCCCTTTTGTCAGTCATACCATTCTTAGGCCGTCTCTTTCTTAGAAACGAACACACAAACACCCATCTCGAGAACAGCAGTTCAATGCCATCTCAAAAGGATCTTTGAAACAAGATAGACGGTAATAAAAAGCATAGTGTAATACAGTAGTATAATGAAAAAAAAAATATCGTACTAAAGAAATTCACTACTGCAGAAGACGTTATCATTATATAATTAAATAAAAATAAATGGAAAATTATGATGGCCATTGGCAAAACAGTTGTCCGTTTTATACGTCTTGATACAGGTCTACCCTGCAGTGTGGATGCATAATGGATGAAAAGGCATCCTCTGTAAAATATAGGTCTTCTCAAGAATCGATTTCCTTAAATATTTCGATTACAGAAACTACGGAAACTTATAAGATGGATATTCGAATTAACGAGATCGGCATAAAAGAGAAACTTTCCATTAATAAAGTCCCTCTTAGAGGAGGAGGAGATGCGGCCCTATCCCTGTCATTCCCGGATAACGCTTGGCGTCAGACAGACGCAGCACTGATCAAGTCGAGCGAGAGAGATCCCAGTCACTGACTGTATTAGCCCATCTTTTCGAAATGGCTACCAACCATTTCAACGTTCTCTTTCTCTTCTATTACACACACACACACGAACAAATACACATACACCCACACACACACAGAGGCTCTTTTACACTATCCCTCAAGACACCCCTCTAAAAATGCCTCACAATTACAGATCATTAGTGCTAATGACGTCCTTGATGATGGGCAAAAATCAGGAAAGCGAGCAAGAGGCAGGCGGGGGAGAGAGGGAGATGAAGTACCCCAAACTTGCTGTAACTTTGATTCTAAGTTAGGAGAGAGGCGGTTGTGCGGTGACGAGGGGGACAAAAGGAGAATAAATGCAAATGTTGATCCCTGAGGAATCAAAATTTCTGCCTAGGTATATATGTTCCTTTGGTCTTCCTATCTCTACACCTTTCCTTCGTCTCTTCATTTGACTTCTCTTACCAAAGTCATCTTACATCCAAGCTATGACTTTGCTCATACTGGAAAATATTATTAGAGCAATATTTCTATATAAATTTGTTCTTTCCATATCTCTCCTTAAAAGACGTAAGTTTTCACCTTTGGGTTGATCAATGATACGTTAGTGAAACCCAATCAGATTCCTGGGTTTGTCCCGTGGAATCCAGGTATAAGTGTCAAAGGAAAGAAGTCTAACCTAACTTAACCCAACCTGTGACTTCATTACTGGCCAAGGTTCCGTGGGATATCCTTTCGTTACCCAACTCACACATACATTCACACAAAATATATGCTAATTCTCCTTATCAGGGATATCTGGCCCTCATTTTGTCTCCTTACACAAACACCTCCTCCTTACTGAGGAGGTGGGGGCATCTCAAGGCGGCTCAGGTGATGCTCTTATTGCGAGACTGACGGTGACATGTGGTTATAGGAGGTGGGTTCCCATTGTCACCTACACATTACTCTCGCCTTTTTTCTCTCTCCAGCCAAAATAAAGGACCGTCATTTGACATCTCATTGGCAGTGAAGAAGAGAGACGAAACAAAGACCGGGATGAGAGGCAGTAACATGGAGAGAAAAAGGCAAAGTAAAAACAGACTATAAGAAACACTGTCCTCAAGATATGCGTCATGGGAGCGAAATGATATATACCAGAGGTGGCTCAACTTATTTTATGTAAGAGCCGCAAACGATAAACTCCAGATGTTTGAGAACCGCAAGATATGAAAATTTACAGTTTTCTTTAATAACATTATAAATTAATTAAAAAAATGCATTTAAAAAGTAGTACTTAAGTCTAGTAAGTAATTTTTCAAGCAACCTGTTTTAGTTTCAGTAATTTCAAATAACACATAGAAATATCAAATACTATGAAGAATATTGACTGATGAGTGCGTTAGTTCTACTGGGCGGATTCAATGCGGAGACGAACTTCTAAAATTTCAAATAAAGTATTCGATATTGAATTTCATTACAACTTAATCTACAAGGGCATGTAAATACTTCCTCTCACACTGGCTTAAATATTTTTCCATCTTCACATTTGTCTTATTTTTATAATCTGGCGACACCATCTTTTCAAAAAATATTGACAAGACACTTGTAATTTTTTTTTCATTGTAAGTATTACCAACTAAGTCTGCAAATATCAACGTCTTATGCAATAGTATTCGTACATATGAGGTTGAACCTAGACTCCTCAAGCACTCCTCTATATTAATTCCCTTACCCATAACCTCGGACTTCAAACTTTAATGTTCCTTCAACCATCCCTTCCCTAAAAGCATTGCGTAACATTGACGCCCATTATATTAGCACTAATCACTCTAAAATAGCACTATATTAGAATGTACGTGCTTTTAATATATTTGCTAAGCACAAACTTACTACGCGTTTTAATCTCAAGGAGTCTCAGTTTTTACCCGATAAATAGTACATACACAAAAACATGGCCCCATTCCCCATTGTAAGGGGGTGGCCGTGCCTGGGAAAATAGCATTCACCGCGATCCACACATACCTCACCTACTTTTCTTAGCTTCTTGGAAATAAATAGTAATACTCTTTCCTTTTATATTAATATGATGAAAACATGAACCTCATAAACACGTCTCAACGAGTCGTGGTTTAGCACCCCCTAAATATGCACACAAGGATACTTTACACACACACAAACACACGATTTTCACTACGAAAAGGAAACTAAACAAGATGGAGTACTTTAGAACTTGCGAGTATGTTTATCTCTTCATCTTCAGAGGTACCTGATTACTGAACCGAGATACAGTGTATATGCAGATAAACAAAATGAAAATGAACAAGCAATTAAAAATGGAAATTAGTATCTGACAACAGTATAAAAAAAAATTAAGTTAAATGTAAGAGGGATTATTAAAGGATTTGCAATGCTGACGAGGCAAAGGAAATAACTGAGTAAATCTATCTATATACATGAGCCATTTTCCCCTTATTAGGGGAGTGGCTGAGTCAAGACAAAATCTGACTTTTTGGGAAAAGAAAGTTTGGTATATAAAATAAAAGATTAACTATATTAAACGTGGATAACAAGGTATGTGTGAACTGAGATATGGACTAGGACCAATCAGAAAAAAAAACCGGATATATAAATATATCCAGATATGCAAATATCGCATAGAAGATTACAAGTTAAATAGATTACAAGTCTGAACTTTTTTATTATTAGAAAAATACTTGTAGGTTTCCGGATGTATGTCAATTTTTTTTCCCATAAGTACGAAAATATCTGGTCGAGTCTGATCACTTTATAATCTTTAATTAATTTATTTTTAAACGTTGTAATCATATTGTCGAAATTTGTTGGAAAGCTTTTCAGGGCAACAACACGCAACGGGAGATTCTGTTAAATATATAAAAAACCTTTTCCAGTGCCGTGGCAGGTTTGGTATCGCGCGAGACTGTGAATCGTTAGGATGCGGGTTCGAGACCCGCCACGGTCTGAGGTTAGAAAGGGCATTCACTTAGGGTAACGGTGCACAAGCTAAAACCAAAGTACCGGGAAAGAAGGCACCGTTCTAGTTCTAAGAGAAAAAGGGAGTCTGTGACGTAAAATACGATCGCCACGGTCTAATCTTAGAAAAGGCATTCACTCAGGGTAACGGTGTACATGCTAAAACCAAAGTCCATGGAAAGAAGGAACCGTCTTAGACTTTGGCCCAATTTCTTGAACAGTGTAAACCTAGGATACTATTTTGTTAGTTAGCTACACACACAAATGGATTTCATAAACGCATCTGACGCGCTTCGCCTGATTTCTTAAACAGTGTAAACCTAGGATACCATATTGTTAGTTAGCTAGACACACAAATGGATTTCATAAACGCATCTGACGTGGTTCTGTATGGCTAGGATCCCGTACGGGATCCAAGCCATACACAGAACCGCGTCAGATGCGTTTATGAAATCCATTTGTGTGTGTCTAGCTAACAATAAGGTATCCTAGCTTTACACTGTTTAAGAAATCGGGCCTATAAGAGAAAGGAGAGTCCGTGACGTAAAACTGGATCCTATAACCATTTCCATTAGGATTGTGGGTCATATGGGATGGAAGGCCAAAAACTATAAATACTGGCAATAAGAAACAATCAAAGAAGCCACAAATTTCAATCAAGACGCCATTAATAGAACTTTTTATCTTTCTTTCTCCCTCTTGTTTTTTATACTTATTTAATTATAATTCTTTTCTCATATCTATCTTTCTAATATATATATATATATATATATATATATATATATATATATATATATATATATATATATATATATATATATATATATATATATATATATATGGCACGTTGGACTTAAGAATTTCCAGGACAGGTCGATATTAAGTCTTCCTTCAGTTACGGTTCTCTTTCTATGCCTGTATAAACACCGAATATTCTTAGATATTCGTTACACATGTCTTATTATCCCTTCACATCTAACCAGTTGAAAAACTCCCCATCTGTTTCTCTCTATGTTTTCTTCGTGACCAGGCCCGATGAGAGTAGACATTTATTTTTTTGGCCCGTCCCGGTGTCACAATCATTATATATATATATATATATATATATATATATATATATATATATATATATATATATATATATAGTTTAAAATGGTAGGAGAAGGTCCATTAAAGAAGCATGAAATATATAAAAAGTATTTCTTATTAACTTATTGACCTCAAATGGTTACAATCTACAAGTACATTTTGAGTAGGTGACCAATGGTACTTGTGTATATTTCCTGATGTTTTTATTGAAGGGCTTTCCCTAACACACACACACACACACACAAATACACGTATTATATATATATATATATATATATATATATATATATATATATATATATATATATATATATATATATATATATCATCCTTTACAGAAAAATAAGCGTGCAAATGAGGATAAAGGCTTCTAATCAATAGCGTGAGAGGAGTCCACGCATCGCCCCAAAAAATGCATAAAAACCCATCCAAATCCTGCCAATACAAAAATCTAGTTTTATTACCGATCAATGCATGCAACATGAAAACGTAATATCTGATGCGTATAGATTTATAATAATCCAATTCAGCACCAAAAACAGCAACAACATATGTGTTGGAGTCCTCTCCATATGGCACGCCTACAGGCACATACAAATAACAATTGTATGTATGTATGAATGTATGTATGTATATGTCTCATGCGTAAGACGGAAATACGAGTATAATCCTTGTCTTCACGTTATGCCCCCGTGCATATTACTCAACAAGGATTTCGCCAAGACACAACACTAGCATCGTTCATGATGGTGAACAGAAGAGGAATTACATTACAGTGTGAATGTAGATGAGAATAATAATGCATTGAAGGAGATACTTTAATAGCGCTGTTTTAATGGTCTTCTAAAGAGAAAAGGCCGAAAAAAAAAATTTATGTCTGTGCAAATATGTAAAAAAAGGAATGTCTATTACATGAATACATTTTATGGAATGTTTTGATTTCATATATATATATATATATATATATATATATATATATATATATATATATATATATATATATATATATATATATATATATATATATATATATATACACACACAAATAGTTCTCATTTTTCAGTCGTTGGGAGTGGTAAAGGGGTGTGCATCTATTAGTAAGACGTGCGGAGGAGGTTGCTTAACTAAGTACTGTGAGTGTATATATACATGTTTGGCCCTGTGCATCAATAATGCAGAAAGCTTTTGATGAGACATGCCACACTCATTGTCAGCCATTCCCTCCCCTCCTCCTATCTGTTATGGCAGTGATGCTATCTACAGAGAATAATTCACGAAACACCTTAAGGCAGGGGTGGCCAGACTGTTGGATTCAGAGATCTACTCTAAAGACTGAAACTCTTGTACGATCTACCAAACTTCAAAATCACATAATATTACGTCAACCGGGGGGAAAATTTTCAAATAGTATAGTACTATAAAACGAGTGCAATTGTCTCAAAAAATAATTAATTAGTTCAAAACTAAATTAAGAAAAACAAATCACTTCAAACTGTGGGGGAACGGCGATCGACCAAACAAGTGGCCGCGATCGACTGGTAGATCGCAATCAACTGTTTGGCCACCTCTGTCGTAAGGTCTCTTCAGTCTTCCAAAATCTAGCAAGAGAACGGTAAAAACAGGGGAATATAGCTAGATCCTGTGCTAAATTAGTTCAAGTCAGACACGGTTCAGATTACTAACATACAAAGATAAACAGTGAGTTTTTTCCCTCCAATGGATTTAATACCATAAGTAAACTTCCGAGAAATAACGCTAAGGTCAGAAAAAGGAAAAAGGCCGCAAAGCTAACATGACAAACAATGGTTTAACACGTGACGAAGACGACAACGGAAGGGAAAAAAAGAGGCACTAATGTAAACAGATCGATTCCATAACATCAATCTATCGTAGCAGTTAGATCGACCTTGCTTTGAGCAAACCTATCTATTTTCCCCCAACTTATCGTAGCAGTTAGATCGACCTTGCTTTGAGCAAACCTATCTCTTTCCCCCCAACTTATTGCAACAGTTAGGTCGACCTTGCTTTGAGCAAACCTATCTATTTTCCCCCAACTTATCGTAACAGTTAGATCGACTTTGCTTTGAGCAAACCTATCTCTTTTCCCCCCAACTTATCGTAACAGTTAGATCGACCTTGCTTTGAGCAAACCTATCTATTTTCCCCCCAACTTATCGTAACAGTTAGATCGACCTTGCTTTGAGCAAACCTATTTATTTTCCCCCCAACTTATCGTAACAGTTAGATCGACCTTGCTTTGAGCAAACCTATCTATTTTCCCCCCAACTTATCGTAACAGTTAGATCGACCTTGCTTTGAGCAAACCTATTTCCCCCCCCAACTTATCGTAACAGTTAGATCGACCTTGCTTTGAGCAAATCTATCTCTTTTCCCCCAACTTATAGTAACAGTTAGATCGACCTTGCTTTGAGCAAACCTATCTATTTTCCCCCAACTTATCGTAACAGTTAGATCGACCTTGCTTTGAGCAAACCTATCTATTTCCCCCCCCAACTTATCGTAACAGTTAGATCGACCTTGCTTTGAGCAAACCTATCTATATCCCCCCCAACTTATCGTAACAGTTAGATCGACCTTGCTTTGAGCAAACCTATCTCTTTTCCCCCAACTTATCTTAACAGTTAGATCGACCTTGCTTTGAGTAAACCTATCTATTTTTCCCCCAACTTATCGTATCAGTTAGATCGACCTTGCTCTGAGCAAACTTATCTATTTCCCCCCCCAACTTATCGTAACAGTTAGATCGACCTTGGTTTGAGCAAACCTATCTCTTTTCCCCCAACTTATCGTAACAGTTATACCGACCTTGCTTTGAGCAAACCTATCTCTTTTCCCCCAACTTATCGTAACAATTAGATAGACTTTGCTTTGTGTTATCTATTTTCCATAACGTATTCAAAAATGTTCCCCCTACCTGCCTACCTTTCCAACTCCTCTCAACACAAACATACCTTCTGATGGCAATATGCAAACAATCTCCTACATCCGTCACTCACACACCTTCCGCCATTTTTCTTTTACATACACTTTAAACGATATGTTTGAAAAGGGGTTTGAGAGAGAGAGAGAGAGAGAGAGAGAGAGAGAGAGAGAGAGAGAGAGAGAGAGAAATCGGTCTTCATTATTAACGTTGCGTGGCACAACAACCTAATATCGCCACTGATAATCTATTTGA